>JAODAL010017083.1:0-78812 GCA_025379985.1 Phyllomedusa bahiana
GAAAATTACCCGTTTTGTGTTTGTATTACCGCTTGGCCCGGGCGGTGAGTCCGTTGGAGTTTACTGCCACATCAGGATCCTTGGCAAAGGAAGCGTCTACAAGTCCGTGATTAGGTGAGCTGTATTATTTCCACTTCGTACTCACGTTAAAAAAACAGCTATTTCCAGGCTGCACAGAGCCTGCCGGGTGCTGTAGAACATTGTGCCATGCTTGTGTTTTAGTATGACATGCAGATGACTGCCGCCGCTCTTAGAATCGCTTCACTATAAAATTCCCTGGGCACTTAAGAGGGCAAAACTGACCAAAAAACTGAAGGGGGAATGTAGCCTGATAAAGTCATGGCAGCGACAGCTGGAAAAAAAAAAGCTGAGGGCTCAGGTGGCAACATCAGTGACAGAGTGGGGAGGTGACGGCGGCAGCCACAGAAGCATGAGGTCAGACAGTAGCACAATGACATTCTGGAGGTGGCAAAAACAGGAGTAGGCCACAGACTGGCACAATGACACAGTTTGCAGGTCACGGCCGCAGCCACAGCAGCAGCATGAGGTCAGACAGTGGCACAATGACATTCTGGAGGTGACAAAAACTGGAGTAGGCCACAGAGTGGCACAATGACAGATAGTGGAGGTGACGGTGGCAGCAGCATGAGGTCAGACAATAGCACAATGACATTCTGGAGGTGGCAAAAACAGGAGTAGGCCACAGACTGTTAATAAGTTCAAGATATAGTGGACAGCTCACCTGGTGCCACGTGGAACGCCAATCTCCTCTACAGGTCTGTCCCCGATCCTGGATGCTATCCTCCATGTAGAGATTCAATAAAAAGGGTTTTGGGGTCAGCAACAAAGACGTGAGAGGTTTAAGAGCAGTCGGTTTCGTCTAAAACATCCATCTTTTTATTGTAAACTTCTTTAAAATTCACAACATCTTGGCTAAACAAAGCGTATAAGACAGGAGACCATAGAGCTGGGGGGTAGACGGTAGGTGGCTCTGGCCACAGACTGGCACAATGACACAGTTTGCAGGTCACGGCCGCAGCCACAGCAGCAGCATGAGGTCAGACAGTGGCACAATGACATTCTGGAGGTGACAAAAACTGGAGTAGGCCACAGAGTGGCACAATGACAGATTGTTGAGGTGACGGTTGCAGCAGCATGAGGTCAGACAGTGGCACAATGACATTCTGGAGTTGGCAAAAACTGGAGTAGGCCACAGAGTGGCACAATGACAGAGAGTGGAGGTGACGGTGGCAGGCATAGGTCAACAGTGGCAAAAATTGGACTTGCGGGAGGTGGCAAAAACAGTAGTAGGCCACAGAGTGCACAATGACAAAATTTGGAGGTGAGGGGAGAAAATGAGGCAGAGTGGCACAATGACATTTGGAGTGGCAAAAACGGAGTAGGCCACAAGTGACAAAAGGGCAGAGAGTGGAGGTACGGTGGCGCACATGAGGTCAAAGTGGCCAATGACATTCTGGAGGTGGCAAAAACAGTAGTAGGCCAAGAGTGGCAAAATGACAGGAGTGGAGGTGACGGGGGCAGCAGCATGAGGTCAACAGGGCAAAATACATTCGGGAAAGGTGGCAAAAACTGGGTGGGCCCAAAAAAAGTGGTACAATTACAGGAGGAGGTGACGGTGGCGCAGCATGAGGTCAACATGGCAAAATGACATTCTGGAGGTGCAAAAACAGGATGGGCCCAATGAGTGGCACAATGACACAGTGGGAGGCACTGCAGCACACAGCGGGAGGTCAGACAGGGGCACAAGACATTCTGGAGGGGGGGAAAAAAAAAACGGTTAGGCCACAGAGTGGCCAATGACAGAGATGGGGGTGATGGCGAGGAGAAACAGCATGAGGTCAGAGAGTGAACAATGACACAGTGGGGATTCATGGCCCCACAACAACAGCAGCAGCAGAGGTCAAAAAAGGGGCACAATGACAGTTGGAGGTGGGGGGCAATACCACCCCGGTAAAGATGGTTGGTGCAGTGGGAAACGTCACAAGGTGGCATCAGGCGGGTGGGCCCAAACAGAAAGTGGTGGCAGGTTTTTTAAACCCCAAAATATTTCTCACATTTTGGGGTAAGGTTCATGGCTGTTTTAGTCTACGCCAAAGGCATTGGTGTGGGAAATCCGGCCATCCACGCCTGATTCATTTTGAAAAAGGCATCGTTCCACATTTCCCGGGGCAAGGGGGTTTCCCCTTGAGTAACATGGCCCCCGCCCACTGAACACCCTCTGATCCCACCCTACTGGCCGGCACTTTCCACTGCAAACTCGGCAATTTGCGGCCCACCCCAGTTTGGCTGCCAGTAGTCCAGCGGATCTTCTAACTGGGGGGAAAGGGGCTTCCAAGTAGGCCACCACCTGTTGGTTCAGGGTTTTCTCCGGGCCCCTCCGGGGCCGCTGTTGGCACTGCCCTCCTCACAGGGGGTAAAGGGGAAGCGCTCTCAGTGACTCCAGACTTATTTTTTCTGCTGAGGGGAGCTGGTACTGTTCCTACCCCCCCACCTGCCCCAACAGCCCCCAAATATAGGAGCGCTGAAGAACCCCCCCGCAGACCGCAAGGGGGGACATGCCGCACAAAGGCATGCCAACTACTACGGAGGATTTCCCATAGTATTTGATTTGTCCTCCCTCTCAATACTGGGAAAAAGGCCCCTTTTGGACCGTACGAGGTCCAAAGGGGGGAAGCCAAATCCCCTCGCCTGAGCGACTATTCGGATGTCACTACCAGGGAAATCAGATGGCGGGCCATCTGCAAAAGTGACCCCAAAAAGGGGCCCCTGCCCCCCCCTCCCTGTAACTGCCCGTGGCTTGGGGGTGATCTGCCTCGTCTTCCTCATCTCCATCCCCCCTTCCCAGCTGCCCCGCTCCTCCTCCTTGTCACCTGGGTAAAAATCCACTCTTTTCACCAGAAAATGCTTCGCCCCAAATTCCTCCTCCTCTTTTCGCCCCCCACCCCCGGGGGAAACCCCCCCCTTTTTGGGTTTTGGTTTTTTCCCGCGAAAAAAATTTTTGTACCCGGCCCCCGTCCTCCCGGGGGGGTTTCCCCCCCCGGGGGGGACAACTTACACAGGGGGACCCCTGTCCGCCTGGATCTCAAAAAAATCGTTAATGGCCTTTCTCTGTTCAACAGTGGTCCAACAGTCAGACTGGAATTCCAACGGGTGAAACATCGCATATCAGAGTGTGTTGGGGAGGCCTTTCCCTCCGCTGCAATTCGAGGAGGTGTTTCCTGGCTTTTACAATGGATGAAGTGCATGCACAGTTTCCGGGCCATTTCAAATCTTCTGAAGATCGGGGAAGACTTCGGGAAACTTTTCACAACCAGATTGAACACATGCGCCATGCGGGGGGCATGGACCATCCCTCCTCATTCGGCGGACACCATGTTACTCCCATTGCCCGTCCCAGGGTTCCATTTGCAGTTGCGGGGGAAAAAGCCACACACGATTTCTTCTGCATGACGCAAGCTTCCTCCCCCTGTGTGACTCGTTCCCAGGCAACCGGTGTAAACTGCGTAAAACCCGCTGTGCCCTACACATTGGTATGATGGACATACTTGTGGGGGCAAGAGGTGGGTGGGGGAGGAGGAGGAGGCAACTTTGGCGCGGGAGCCCATTTGGGGAAAAGGGGCGGCGTCTCCTGTCCAAGTTTTTTTGGTGCCGGGCGGAAGCACATTCACCCAGGGGCCGTAAAGGACATGTACTGGCCCGCCCGAGTTACAGCCCAACGCCCTCTTCGTGCACCTTGGAACAAACCGATAAACTCAAGGATGACCCACCTTCTGTTTTACATATTTATGAAACTGGTACTCCTTTTGGGAAAAAAAATTACGGCTTGGAACTCCCATCTCGGCTCGGCACAAGCCATTAGTTTCCTAACGGGGGCAGATCCCCATTTGGAAAGGGGGGGACTGCAGTACCAAAACTTGAACAAACAAGGTAACGGCTCACCTTTGTGGTTGGACGCATACTGTTGTCCTTTTTTCAATCGCCTCGGAACGACGCCCGGGGCCATGATACGAGGGGCAGGAGCACTGGACCGGGAGAGAAAAACTCCCTTCTGCAGAGTGGTGGAGCCTTACTGCTGCAATGGGATGCGTGTCACTGGCGCTGGGGTGTTGCTCGGCGGCAGGATGGACCACCACATCTGAGCCACGTTTTTTTCCCCGGCCACCGGGTGGTGACCTGCGGGGGTTGACGCAGGCCGGGTGCCAACGTTAGCTCCCTGGCCACGCTTCACTTTCTCCCACAATTCTGCATAACCCATATTCGGGTCCTCCCCGGGGTCCCTTTGCAAAAGGGAAATGCCACACCGCCGAGTATCGGGTTTTACCGCCAACCTCCGCCGAGTGACTACTCCGTCGTGCCCTCGCGAGCCCCTGTGCCCCCTACTTTCTTGGGCCCGCGAAGCGGGGTTTTTACCCCCTGCTGCTTGGCTCCCCACCTCACACTGCTGCACCCTGCTGCTCACGGCCCCCACAAACCCCCTTGCTGGCTGGCCCCCTGCCTGAAGCGCAACGACCCCCTTCTCCTGACGATGTGAAACCCTTGCCTCCCCGGGTCCCAAGTGCGGTCGGGGTAAATCACATCTATTTGTTTTCAACGTCACGCCCGTCCTCATCACCGTCTTGGTATGGAGAGCGACCCCTACAACATGACCTCCCATCCACTCTCAACACTATACTTTGCCGCCACTGCAAAAAGAGGGGGGTATTGGCCCCATTTCTTCCTGCCAAGTAGCTGCTGACTGCCCTCCTCAAAAATTTTTCAACCTTGCTATAATCCCGCTGAGCCCAACCCCATAGTAGATCTCGACTGAGGAACCCCGGAAAGGACAGAGGGGGATTGGACAGGTAGGGCCGCTGACCCCTCCCGGGCCAGCTAACTAAGGGTTTTTTTCTGACGTTCCCACCACTCTTGGGTGGGGGTTTTCAGAGTCTTTTGGAGGAAGTTGATGACCTAGTCAACCAATCAAGAAACCATTGGGTTTCGAACAAAACACGGGCCCCAGATACAGCGGCAGTTGGGCCTCACCGATGACCCCCTGCTGCACTCCCCTTGCGGCGCGACCTGGCCTCTTCAAAGTTTGGCCTCTGCCCCTCACAGGTGAAAGCCTGCCCCCCTCTCTGTCTGACATACGTTTGTTTAAAATGTACAGACACTGTTTGATGAAATTCTGTATATGATAAATACACCCTTATTTTACTCCAAAGAACCCCAAAGAAGCTTGGGGAACCCTTGGATAAAATCGCCTCCACAAATTTGGGGGGGAAAAATTGACTTGTATGTGCCGTTTAAAAACTGTGTATTTTTACTGAAAAAAACACAAACAGGTTTAAATTTAACCTTGGGATATAAATTATGCTACAGAATTTCTTCTGTGGCGGTGAAAAAAAAGTTTTTTTTTACGATAAACTGCAGAAAAATACTTAGTTAACCATTTTATGTAAATTTCCAAAAAATTTCACCCAAAAAATACCAGCTTTTTCGTGTTCAATGGCGTTATTTTTCGCTACACAACAAAGGAAAACTGTAATTAACCCGCTTGTGAATTATGCTACAGGAAAAATGTTTTTTTTGGGGGGAAAAAAAACTTTTTTCTTTTGTCACCACACAGCAAAAACAACGCTTAATTAACCCCTGGATTAAATTGCGAAAAAGAATTGAGCAACCAAAAATACGGCTTTGTAGCGTTTTACAATGGGGGTTTTTTTTTACGCTCCAAATAGGAAAACTTGTAATAAAAGTGTTGAGCGATTTTATCGACAAATTTGATAGGGCACAGTTTTTTGTTGATCAAAATTTTTAGATCTTGGAAAATTTTATTTTAAAATCTGTGCATAAAAAAAAAAAAAAAAAAATTAATATCGCGCCTTTTTGGGCCCCGTTCCCTGTCATTTTGGCGGCCAGCAAATCAGCTTACAGTTTAGAGCAGGGTGGATGTGTGTGGGGGTCAGACTGGGATGTGTAGGGTTGCGATTGGCTGAAAAATCACAGACCTCGTTTTAATAAAACACCCTTCCGTTCATGATCAGTGTCTGTCAGCGCTCATAGCATAGGAGTGCGCCTGCCTTGTCCAAAACACTCAGCGAAATTTTTCTTTTTCTTAACATAGAAACTCTACGTTACTGTGTCCTTAAAACTTGTTAGATCAGAAATTTGAAGTTTTTTTTAAAATTAGGTAGAGTTTTTTAAAGGAGCATTCCCGTGTAAACACAGAGGGGAGCGGGGGGGGGGGGGGGCCGGGGGCCCCGAACACAGACAGCTCTATAAAAGAATACGGGGAAAAGTTCCCCAAAAACTTATGTAACATTGCACTGCAATACTTTATTATTAACCGTCTTTATTGAAATATTTTCCCGGATATTTGGGGAGCCTAAACTTGTATTGGGTACACATTTTTCTAGTAAATGCAGGTCTCTTTTGTTTTGGGGCAAAACTCCCCTTTTATTATCAGTATAATTTCAGAATAGGGGTTCTTTTTCAATTTTGCCCATTCCAGCTTTGTTGATAAGCCCCCCTTGCAGTTAAATTTGAATCCAGCAATTTTTTAGTCAGAAGGTTAAGGGGCCAAAAATCCCTTTTATTTCCCAATACATTTCAGATACGTGGTTTTTTTTTTACTTTGGCGCATAAAAACTTTGTTCTTGAGGCACCTTGCCTTAAATGTGAAAACAGCAATTTTTTTAGCACCACAGGTGAAATTTAAAGGGCCAAAAATACCTTTTAAAATCCAATACATTTCAGATACGTGTTTTTTTTACTTTTTGGGACTACAGTTTTCATTGAGGGACCTTACATTAAATGTAATTCAGCAATTTTGGGAGTCACCACAGGTGAATTTAAAGGTGCCAAAAAAAACCTTTAAATTTTCCAAAAATTTCGATACGTGTTTTTTCATTTGACGCACTACATTTTGTTCATTGAGGCACCTTGCACTTAAATGTGTAAGTATTACGCTAATTTTTGTAGTTCACCACAGGGTGACATTGAAAGGTGCCAAATATACCTTTTATTATCCGTATACATTTTCAGGATCAGGTGTTTTTTTCACTTTGGTCAGTCATGTTGTTCATAGAGATACTTTGTAGTTAATTTGAATACTAGCAATTTAGTTATGTCACAGTAGGTGAATTTGATAGGTGCCATAAAAACACCTTTTTTAATCGTATACATTTAGACAGGTGTTTTTTTTCCAATTTTGTTCAGTCAAGCTTTGTTCCATAGAGTACTTTGTAGTTAAATTTGAATACAGCAATTTAGTAGTTCACCCCAGGTGAAATTGATAGGTGCCAAAAATACCTTTTATCTATCCCGTATACATTCAGACAGGTGTTTTTTTTTTCATTTTGGTCAGTCAAGCTTTGTTCATTGAGCTACTTTGTAGTTAATTTTGAATACTCAGGCATTTTAGTTGTCACCACATGTGAAGTTGATGGTGCCAAAAAATACCTTTTATTATCCTGTATACATTTCATATACGTGTTTTTTTTTTTTTTCACTTTTTGGGGGGCGCAGGCCAGCTTTGTGTTAGAGCCACATTGCAGTTAAAATTTGGTATACCACTCAATTTTGTTTTGATTTGAGGGATTTGAGATATAGCGGTGATTTGCCAGTCTGTTAATAACAGAGGACTTTACCAAAACTCTTCTCTTACCTTCTCAAATTTTATATTTCTGAACATGGAGCGAAATTCAGGTGGTAACGCGAGCAAAGAGGGGGGTAGGACATGGAGGTAGAGGTAACGAGAGAAAGGTGCTCTTCCAGTGCTGGTGACAACAAGCATGCCAGTCGGAATTTCGTCAGTTCGCTAGGCACCATCAGGCTGTCCATCGCTGGGTCAGGGCCCGTTGAATCTCAGTACGACACAGCGTCGCCAATCTGTCTTCTGTGGTTAATGCAACCTGAATCCAGCCAGTCTTACCTCCTCGTCTTACCCGTCCAGGCCACAAATGTCATCATCAGCATCATCTGCATCGTCCAACATGAAGCAGCCCAACTGTTCAAGTCGTGTACCACCACTTTGGATATCCATTTTATGAAGACCTATCTTTGATGACCAAAATGCGGTTGGGTTCAAAAGGCATGTTAAAAGTATCAGGAGGCCAAAGAGGATGATTTTCTATGGCTCTGACGTCCAGTTACTGATGCCATCAAGAGGAGAGAAAGGAAGCGGTCAATCGGCAAAAATCCCAGCCGTGCGGTCGGAACGCCTTGCAGACCACTCTTGCTTGTAGCCCGTTAGGCTCCGGAAGCAGAAATGTCAGGGACGACGAAAGTCACCTGTGTTGATGATGATGATGACGACATTGCGGATCCAAAGCGTGTCTTTTCGCAGAATTTGCTTGCGGTAGAGCGCTTCATCACTGGACGAGGAGGAATTACGATGGGGAGTGTCAGTAACGGTTCCCCGCCTCAAAAAGGTGAGCACGAGGGGCGGGTCGCAGAAGCCGCTGCTATGATTCCGCAAGCCACGGTCAGCGCAAACCCGTCCTCGCTTATCGCTGTCAAAAAGGTCTCCAGGACCTCTCAAGCCTGGGGCCTTCTTTGAGCAAGCCTCTGATTCACCCAGCTATGTCATTTGCCGCCTTTGCATGTAATCGATAAGTTGAGGCAAGACCTTAGGTGGTTAACACCACCAACATGTCTAGTTAATGCAGCGAATGCATGGAGTTGAAATGGAGGGCAACACTTGGCTAAAAAAGGCCAAGACCGACGTGGGCATCAACCACTGTCACACCCTCTGCTCCGCTCATCCTACTCCAACACCCACAAGCGTTCTCAGCTGCCATGTAGCTTCAGAGTCATGGATCAGGGATCAGGCCTCCGCTTCAGCCTCCACCGTCGCCGAGTACCACACAGAGCACCAGAGATCCTTCCTCTACCCCTTCTACTTCCGCCAGTTTGACGACCTGCACGTGTACAGCGCCAGGCTAGCAGCAGCCTTCTGTCTTCCTGGTTTGGGTAGAAAAAAGAAACACTTTAAACCCAAACCATCCACCAAAGCCAAAAGCTATGTGACTGTCGCATTGCAAATGGTTGTGCCTTTCCGTCTGGTGGGACACAGATGGGTTACAGGCCACGTTCAATGGCCCTTGCCTGCCCCAATAAATCAGATGCCAAGCAGGATTTCTTTGCCAGAAAAGCCGTACCCTGCCCTTACAGCTATGTGTATCTAAAATTTTTCAAGCGATTGTCTGCATCTGTGTCCGGAAAAGTCCACTCACCACCGAACGATGGACTAGGTAAGCAAGGCCAAGGCCACTATATCTCTGTGACAGCTCACTGGGTGAAATGGTGGATGTCTCTGGTCACATGACGGGGCTCTCAGGCTCGGCGCTCGCTCTTCAAAACCGCAGGGTGCTGCATGGCTCTTTCCCCCAAGTTCTATGGTGGCTTCTCGGTCCCAGAGTAACCAGGACGTGTTGACAATTATCTGTCTTGGAGGGGACCGTCCACACACAGGTCAGGAGATGTGGACGGCTCTCGTAACGAGACACCGAGCGCTGGCTGGGTGCCAAGAACCTTGTGCAGGAAAGGTGGTGTGCGATAATGGGCGAAATCTGCTGGCCGCCTTAAGATCGGTAGGCTGGAGCACATCCCTTGGCCTGACACATGTCCAGGACCTTGGTCGTCCAGAATTTCTAAAAGAGCTACCCGGGTTCTGGACTGCCTGCTGAGGAGGCGCGAAGTCTAAGTTCGACACTTCCGCGTTCGCACCCTGCTTCGTCCCGCCGGCTGCGTTGCTGTGTCAGCCTCGGCCTACTCCTTCAACCGTTCATTTGTTGAGTGGGGCACCACACTGAATTCCACCCTCCATCATGCTTCCAGCAATTGTGGCAGCTAGTGCAAAGACTTTACGCAGTACGAAGTGACACAAGGCCTGACAAGCAGCGGTTTGCGGATCTCGGGTGTTGGCCAACACGAGAGTGGAGGCAGGTGAAAGAGCTCTGCACCATCCTGGCCCAGTTTTGATGAAGCCCACCAAAATGGTCAGTGCGGTCATTTCCCGCTGTCAGATGTGCATTGTGGTGATCTTAGTTCGGAATGTTCGTTGGACACTCTGAAACAACAGGTCAGCGTGTCTGCGACGGAGGAGGAGCGGACACAAGATGCGGACACGGAGCCCTTCTATCGTTCGAATCCAACAAGGCACGACAGTTTCTCAATTTTATCGGTCTTCATTAGGGCAGTGGTTCGGGGTCCAGGCAAGTGCAAGGCAAGCGCATCAGCTCTCAGGGTGCATCATCTCAGGAAGTCAGGGCGGGCCTGTGTTGAAAGCTGTGCCTTAGGAAGCGGTGAAGGGTAGGAGGAGGAGGCAGTATTCCTAGACACCGAAGTTACCAACGCTACCTGCTTGGAAAGAGGTGTGGCAAGGGCGAATTTGAGGCGGAGGAGGAAATGAGGAAGTCAGTTAGCTAGTGCCCCTCTGACCAGAAGGCTTGGGAATTCAAGGCTCCATCTCTCACATGAGTGCTTGGATTGCTCCTTTTCCTCCCAACATGTTCCTCGCATTAAGGCCATCAAAATGAAAAAACCCCCCAAACCATTACTGGGGTGGCACCCTCTGGATCCCCGGTACAAACCAAAACTCAACACTTATCCTTCCCCCCACCCAATAGAGAGTAAAGTGCAGGAAAGGAAATGGAGACCTTGCTGATTGATAAACTGGAGACCATCTGTTGCGTATGATTCACGTTCTTTAATGGTCACCGTGGACAACATCAGCAACGTTGACAGCAGTAGAGTTGAAAAGTAGCCGTAGCGAGCAGCAGCAGCAGCAGGCAAGGTGGAATGAAGCTAATGGCTGACCTCTGGCAAGCTTTATTTACCACCTCACCAAGTAATGCAATGCAGGGCACACATCCAACACACAGAGACCAGCTTAAGATAAAGTGCACGACTATCTGCTCTCAACACCGATGTTTTTGGATGTTTCCGGACCCAATAGACTTCGGGGTATCCAAAAATGGACGAATGGCCCGAGCTCGCTCGCCACGCCATAGAGGTGTTGTCCTGCCCACAGCCAGCGTCATATCTGAGGGGACCTTCACACAGCGGGAACAACGCATCCGCTTTCCACAGATAATGTGGATCGTTTTTGACTTTCATCAAGATAAAATCAGCATGGATCTTTTTGATGTGTTGTGGCCCCAATTGCGAGGTCACCGAATTATTTCCCGGTCTACTTCACATTCCTCTTCAAACAGAAATGGTCCTCTTGAAACTTATTTTTAAAATGACATTTCTTACGCAATTTTTTTTCTCTTTTTCCCAACAGTTTCATTTTGCTGGTTTTGCTGTGGAGACTGTAAAAGACGCAAATGGTTCATGACAACACCGTATTCCATTTACTCACTTTATCTTTAGAAGTTTTCGCATTGTCAATGGTTTTGAGGTCATGTTGCTGTGAGATACAGCTATAATTATGGTCCTCTGGAACAGAAATGTGGCTTCTAAGTGGCATTTATCCATCACAATTTTTAATAGTGGCTGAGAATCATATTATAATTTTTTGGGCATGCTGCCCTTTTAAATGCAGCAATACTACAGGTCCTATCAAAAAAAATGTTGTTTCTAACAACATTTTGTTCTTCACAATTGTCCAAAGTGGCTCAAGGGTTTATGCTTTGAATTTTTGGGGGCATTTTGCTGTGACATGCAGCTATACTACAGGTCCTGTTATAAAAAAATTTTTGTTTCTAACAGACATTTGTTCTTCAAATTGTCCAAAGTGGCTCAAGGGGATGCTTTGAATTTTTGGGGGCATTTTGCTGTGACACGCAGCTAGTCTACAAGTCCTATTATAAAAAAATGTTGTTTCTAACAGACATTTGTTCTTCACCATTGTCAAGAGTGGCTCAAGGGTGATGGTGCTGTCAGAAACAGGAATAGGTAGGACACTGTTAATGGACCAATATTGCAAAATGACTTTTTTTTTGCAAGATCTTTAACATAGCTATCAATCCCTGTATTGAGACAACCCATTTAATACAATTAAAAAAGAGAAAAAAGACATGGTGGGATTCCATCCTATTTTAAAAATGTGTTTTCTAGAATTAAATACTAAAAAACTTGCATGTACAAAATAGTGTAAAAAAATTTTCCTCTGAATTGTACAAGGGAGGTACCCGGAAAACTTTACCAGTGTAGGTTATTCAGAGGACATGGAGTATGGAGCAGACAGAGAACAAAGTACAGAGACCAATTCCCCCAGCACGTTGAGTAAAATGAAAAAAGAATGCCAAGAAAAGGGCACCTGGGTGAAAAAAGGAGCTTAACCACCAGTATTTCCAAGTGAAGCTCAATTGGTCAGCACTCATATGGAGGGGGAAGCGCTACCCAGGACAAGGACAGTGTATGTCCAGTGAAACTAAAATGGTGGTTGAAAGACTCATTTTCCCGGCACTTTTTAATTTGTGGGCCAGACAGGTTTAATGGTCATTCTGCGGTACAGGACAGATAAGTACAATGTCCAGTTCAACAAAATGGTGGTAGAAAGACTCCTTTTCCGGGACTTTTTAATTTGGGGTCAGACAGGTTTAATGGTCATACTGCGATCCACGACAGGTAAAAGGGCAATGTCCATTAAACTAAAAAAAGGTGTTGAAAAACTTCTTTTTCCGGCACTTTTTAATCTGGGGTATGCAGGGTTTTGGGGCTCATGCTTTTGGCCCAGGACAGGTATAATCAATGTCCGTTTTAAACTAAAATGGTGGTTGAAAGACTCCTTTTCCGCACTTTTTAATCTGGGGTCATGCAGGTTTTTGGGGGTCATGCTGTGGCCCAGGACAGGTATATTTAAAGCCGTTGAAACTAAAATGGTGGTTGAAAGACTCCTTTTTCCGGGACTTTTTAAATGTGGGTCATGCAGGTTTGGGGCTCATGCTGT
The DNA here is from genome assembly GCA_025379985.1 of Phyllomedusa bahiana. Taxonomy (NCBI): domain Eukaryota; kingdom Metazoa; phylum Chordata; class Amphibia; order Anura; family Hylidae; genus Phyllomedusa; species Phyllomedusa bahiana. The sequence goes on from JAODAL010017083.1 coordinate 12,902, forward strand.
GGCCCCGGACAGGATAGTCTATGTCCAGTGAAACTAAAATGGTTTGGGTTTAAAAAACTCCTTTTTCCGGCACTTTTTTAATCTGTGGTCATGCAGGTTTGGGGCCATGCTGGGCCCAGGACAGGGATAGTCTATGTCCAGTGAAACTAAAATGGTGGGTTTAAAGACTCCTTTTTCCGGCACTTTTTAAATCTGGGGGTCATGCAGGTTTGGGCTCATGCGTGGCCCAGGGCAGGTAGTCAATGCCAGTTCAAATAAAATGGTGGTTCAAAGACTCCTATTTCCGGCACTTTTTAATCTGTGGGTCAACAGGTTTAATGGTCATTCTGGGTACAGGACAGATATAGTTTAATGTCCAGTTCAACTAAAATGGGGGTTTAAAGATTCCTTTTTCCCCCACTTTTTAAATTTTGGGGGGCAGACAGGTTTAATGGCATACGCGCCACGACATTTTTAGTCAAGTCCAATTCAACAAAAAAGGTGGTTGAAAACCCTTTTTCCGGCACTTTTTTAAACTGGGCAGCAGGTTTGGGGCCATCTGCTTTCCCGGGGCAGGGAAAAAATTTAAAAGTCCATTTCAAGTTTAAAAAAAAATAAACAAATCATACTGCCTTCGGGGACTTTTTTTTAAAAATTTTTGGGTGAAAGCAGGATTAAGGGGCATGCTTTTGGGAAAAAAGACAGGGGTAGTGAATGGGGTGTGATTTTTTTTGTGGGTTTATAAAAACCCAAAATGTGTTGGGCTAAATGTAGCCGGGATCCCCTTTTACTAAAATTTTTGGTTTTTAAATTTTCCCGCTTCTCCACCCTTTTGGGTGTAAAAAATTAAGGTGTTTTTTGCTTCCCCCCATAGACTTTTAAAAGGTCCCTCGGGGATAATCTATCATCGACCAACGAACATCTTTTCGTTTATGGGCCCACTATCACCATCGACCCTGGCGAAGTCAACGTTTAAACGCTCAAAACTATTTAATTAAACCTTTGCCGTGAGAAAAAGCCCACAGGAAAAATGTATTTTCTGGGGGGTGAAATAAACGGTTTTTATTTAGCACCACACAGCAGAACAATGCTTAAATTAAACCCCCCGATGTAAAAAAGCGCAAAAGAATTGGCAACCAAAAACACGAGCTTTTTATCGGTTACAATGGCGTGTTTTTACACTACACAACAAAAGTAAACTTGTAATTAACCTTCGCTTGTGAAATTTTCTACAGGAAAAAAAAGATTTTTTTTTGGGGGGAAATAAAAAGTTTCTTTTTGTCCCCCACAGCAAAGAACATTTTAAAAACGCTGTTTCTTTAAATGACTACAACAGGAACAGGCATAGATCCCCTTTGGATATTCAATGTGCTGTGAGCAGATAGCATTAAAATGTATATGCAGCGCACTGGACGCACACTGGACTTCAGATCCAATACCCCACAAAATCAGAAATAGAACTTTAAGAGAAGCAGTCTCTGAGACAAGCTGAGACACCCCCCAAAAATCGTATAAAAATGAGTTCTTTAGTATCAGTTATCATAAGCACCGCACATTCCCTAATCAGTAAGTGAGAGCGGTATTGAGCTCCAGCGTCACGCCCGGCTTATATAGTGCGGTGGACGTCACAGAATCCCGCCGGTCTCTGATTGGCTTCACCCCTTCACATGTCATGCAGGCTGCCCTTCTTCCTCCCAGAGTTCTTTGCCCCATGTATGCCATGTGCTCGCAGCCATTTTATCAATCAAAAGCACACTTCGTTCACCTGAAGTACCCCAAAGTACGACTTTGTTCCGAACCGAAGTTTTCCTGAAATTCTTTTTTTTTCCCCAAAATGTATTTATTAACAGTTTCAATTTTCTCAACCAATAATCACAACAGGGAAGTAGGGAGGAGGGAAAGGGAAGGGTCAAGGGGGGTGGGGAAAGGAGAGAGTGGGAGGTGGCAGTGGGAAGCCGGATGGTTCAAGTTATAATTCAATCCTAGTAATACTGCCGAGACCATACAAGTTGAAAGAGAAAAGCTATGTCCAGTTGTGAACATTTAATTGTGCCCTCCATCAGGGGATGCAGGTAAGATCCTCAGGTAACTGATCCAGATCATTCAAGGAGGAATCTATCTGGGGTGGGATCATCCAAACTCAAAGTCCGAGGACATGAACTAAATCCTGGCTCAAGCCCTATCTATGGACTAGTATGGCTGGAGTCCTGACGTTGAGTATTTTACACAAACAACTTTAACAAACACTTAATAAACAGACAGATACGATGGGTTGGGTTAGGGAGAGGGAGACAAAACAGAGAGGTTTCAAGTTCATGATTGATGCGAATGGAGGATCATAAACGTTTTTTCCCTTGGCTCACCATCTGCCTGTTTCATGGAACCAAGTATTAGATCCAAAACACGATCTAATGCGTTTCTACATGATTTGGGATTATGACAATTATGGCTGCGCATGTAAGAAGAAATCCTCCCTCTGTCTTCCTTCTAGGAGGGAGGCTTCCACCCAGTCCAACCACAACAAGTATTTCCAGTTTTTCTAGAAAGAATGTGTAATGGAGGGAGTAGTAGGGCCTATCCATGTTTGGAGTGACTGTTATCCCGTGCCGCTGCCCGATATGCAAAAGATTAAATTCATAGTGTGAAGGGATTCTCCCCCTGTTATCACATGATATGCCGAAAAGGGCACACACTGGGGGTCAGCGGAGCGGGGAAGCCAGTAAGCGTTGTAACTAATTGGTGATTCCGATTCCAGAAGGTGTTTGCATAATCGGCAAGACCATAACAATGGTAGAGATTTGCCGCACTTCTCCCCGCACCTGGAGCAGGACGGCGACACACAGCCCCCCATAAGATAATTACGACTGGGAGATAAATATCCCTGGTGTAGAATTTTTAGAGCCATCTCCCAATAGGAGACACTGGCAATGTGCTTGGAAGCTTTCAGCGTCGCCTGCAGCATGTCATCTATAGTTATATGGGGGAGGTCCTCCGTCCACCGCACGAGGCCACCCCCCCTGGTCTCGAACGAGAGTGGCAGAGTTAAGGAAGCCACTAAAAGCTCGGATATGGCCCCGGTACCCAGTGCACCGGTCATCACACCAAGATGGTATCATTCAAATCGAGATCACCTAATCGCCTAATCACCCCGGCAGTGTAGCTCTGAAGCTGCAAATAGTGAAAAACATTGGTCACCACAAAGCTGAATTTAGTGCAGGCTTGATTAAATGTAAGGGGTGTTTTCCTTTGGAAATCAACTAGACACCCAACTGTTCGAGCCCCTAAAGTACAACTGTCTAAAGATGGTGGTGGGTCTGCCTGTCTGGAAGGAGGGGTTTACCCAAAAATGATAGACCCGAGAAGCGACTTCATGTCGTGAAAGTTTGCGGCCCACTAGTCACCAGTTTTCCAGGCGTAAAAAGCAGGGATTGAGTCGCACCTCCGAACGAAGGTCATTGAATGGAGATGCATGAGGTTGGTCCAGGAGGATATCCGGTCAAAAACCTGCTATCGAGTGTATACAGGGTATAATGTCTTTTCTCATGTAAACCAGTCCCCTTATGATTGCATAGGTTAGCCGATATTACATAGTTTCATAGTTATATAATACATAGTAAGTTAGGATGAAAGACGCACATTTCCATCGATTTTAACCAAAGGGTGGGGAAAAATGGTGGGTGAGTGAGAAGACAAGTACATAAAGCCCAGGCTCTTCCACTGTTTAATGCCCCGAAACCCACAAGGCAAGAACCAACCTGCTCCAGTATAGACCTATAACGTGACCTCCAAGCCGCCACCGCCAGGAATCCAGAATTTTAACCTAGCTACGTAACGCATTAATATTCTTTAGTTCCAGTAGGTATCTAAGCCTTTCCATGAACCTCCTACAGTTCCTGCGGTGACCACTCCTCAGGCAGGTGCAATTCCACAGATTTTACAGTTCTAACAGTGAAGAACGTCTCTTCTCCACTGGAGATTGCATCCTTTTTTCTCTAGCGAAGGAATGTCCCCATTGTCTTTTGAGGGCTTCACCTGAAATAATATTTCGCCCATACTTTATTTGTAGGGACCATTTATATATTTTATATAAATTAATCATGTCCCCTCCAAAGCCGACCTTTTCCAAGACTCCAAATATGTTCAATTCTACTAACCACCCTCATAACAAAATGCTCCATTCCCCTTAATAAGTTATGGTTGCTCCGTCTTTGTACTCTCACAAGCTCTATACATCTTCATCTAATAAAACTGGGGCCCAGAACTACAGCAAATTCAAAGTGAGGTCGGCACCAATGCTTTGTACAGCGTAGAAACATCCTTGTCCCGCGAGTCCATGCCTTCCTTTTATACATCGCCAATATCTTACTGAGCCTTAGAGGCAGCTGATTGACCTTGCCTGCTGTTCTGTAGTTGTTTTTTTATGATCATACAAGAACGCCCAGATCTATTCTCAACAAGCGATTCTCCAAGTTTTTCTCCCCCAATGAGAAATGATGCCTGGTATATTCAGATCTCCCCAGATGCGTAACCTTACATTATTCCACATTGAACCCCATTTGCCAAGTGTACAAGCCCAAGAACCAGTGTGTCCAGGTCGCTTGAATTTATGAGTGCATCTTCCAAAGATTGCACTACCCAAGCATAGCTTTGTGCATCTGCAAAAAATCGAAACCGTGCTATAGATCCCTTCCACTAATCGTTAAAAAATACGTTAATTAAGAAGAGGACCCAAATACTGAGCCTGCGGCACACCACACACAACCGGGGACCACTCAGAGTAGGATTTCAATATCCACACACTCAGAGTACGAACCAGCAGCCATTTTTTAATCCAATTACACACTTTTATCTCTAACCCCATAGGATTCTAGTTTACCTAACAAACCATTTGCGGGACAATGACAAACGCCTTTGCAAAGTCTAAAAAACACAATATCCACAGCTGCCCCGCTATCCAGAACATCTACTACCTCTTCATAAAAATATCAGATTGGTCTGACATCTTCTGTCCTGTAGTAAATCCAAGCAGGCAAACACTAATAATATTGTGTTATTTCAACATACTCCACGTATTATAGTCCCTAATGAGCCCTTCAACATTTTCCCCACAACAATGTGAAACTTACTGGTCTAAAATTTACCGGGCAAAGACTTAGAACCTTTTTTGAAGAGGGAACTACATTTGTCCCTTGCCGCCAGTCTCCTGTCACTAATTACCAGTACCAGAATCTCTAAATACATGTACACGGGCACACTGATAACCGCGCATGAGCTCATTTAAGAACTCTTGGGTGAATGCATCAGGGCCTGGAGCCTTGTTTCATAGGGGGAATTAGGGTGGACATTCAGTTTTATTTTAACTTGGCTTTGACTTTTTCATGACAACTGAGCCAATTAATTATAGCAGATAAAGTATTAACAGTATGGCACCACCTAGATCTGCACTTGGCCCACCCCCCTCAACTACTATCTCCTTGATAGTATATACTTGAGCTGAGAACCTATTTAGTACCATCTGTCTTTCTCTTGTCACCAGTGACCAGCTCCCCATCACAGGTTTTTAAGGTCCTACTTGCTCTGACTTTGGCTTTATTTGGCATTTATATGCTTTAAAGAATTACTTGGGGGTTAGTCTATGCTATCCTTGGCCACTTGCCTTTTCATTTTGAATTTTAGCTGCTTTATCACTTTTTACAGATTTTATAATCGCTTTGTGAATTTTCAAAGGCTGATTCCAAGCCCCAGACTTATATTTTTTAAAGGCCTTTTTTATTGTTTTTATTGCCCCTTAACAGAAGGTATAAGCCATTTTGGATTTAGTTTTTAGCCGCCTATACTTGTTACCCATAGAATAATATTTTGCAATAAATTCCCCAAAGTATAATTTAAAGCCTTTCCTCCATTTGGCTTACTATATCACTATTGGCCTAAAGCTGCTCCCAGTCTAAGTCCTGTTTGCTCCCCACTAAGCAAAATTTGGCCCTTTTTAAAATTTAAATGTTTTTACTTTCCCCTCTGTTTTTCTTTTTCCAGTTTACGCTAAAATAAATTATATGTGGTCACTGGTTACCTAGATTTTCAATACCTGACCGTTCCGACAAGTTCTGCTTTGTTAGAAATGACCAGATCCACAAGCCATCACTTCTAGAGGTTCCTTCACTAGAAACCTGCCCCATAAAATTATCTTCCATCCCCTCTAACAGATTTGAGACTTCCTTCCTTTTTCATGTCGATGCAGAACCGTGACCCCAGTCAATCTGGGAAATTGAAGTCACCCATTATTATCACTGTACCTGCCTGATTTGCCCGCACCATTTGATTAAGCTCTGTTCTTCTATCTCCTCAGTGATAGTCGGGGTCTATAGATTACACCAAAAATAATATTTTCTGCATTAATCCCACCATTGTATTCCCACCCAACAAATGTTTCACATCATTAGCAACTCCGCCCTGTATTACTCTTGTCACATTGCCTTCATATCACTCCTTACTTATAGACACACTCCTCCCTCCCCTCCTGATCCTCTGTCTTTTCCTAAATAGATAAAACCTTGAAGGTTGACCACCCAATCATGCGAGGAGTCCAGCCATGTTTCAGCAATACCTACCACATCAATCAGTCTCCTCTACAACTAGCGCCTCAAGTTTCCCCCTATTTTGGTAGCAAGACATCTAGCATTTGTGAATAGACCATTTTTAAGATTCCCCTTCCAGTTTAAACCTTTATCCGTCAATTGGTTTGGGATTGTATCTATCATGTTCATGACATCATGGGAACAAACCATTACCCGATCTAACAGCATGGGATTAAACAGTTACCTTTTTATACCATTTAATAATTGGAAGTTATGATTGCCGCCTTTTGGATTTTGTGCTGTGTTGGAGGAATTTGAGGGGGATCCTTGCTCTTTTACCTGCCACAAATTCCGAATCGAATCATCCCTAATGATAAGCCTCTCATCCTTCGCCGAGAACCAGGTGAGGGTTCGAAAAAGTAAAGTAAATTTGGAAAACGATAATAATTGATGAGATGGGCCCTCCAAAGAAATAATAGCTTAATCCCCCATTATTCAGGCTGTCATTTGAGGATCGTCATGAAGTTGTTGAGGTCGTCGAGTAAAGTTTGCGGTATCTCTAGTGATTATGAACTCCTAATAAAAAATAATTTTGTAAGTTATGAGTGGGGTTGCCGTCGTAGAGGGTAGTTTATTAGTCCAGAGTGACGCCAGGGACCTGACAAAGATAGAGCCTCCGATTTTAACTAGGTTGATCTTAAAACCCAGCAAACCTCCCTTAATTTCTATTTCTCTCAACAGAGTTTGTAGACAGAGTTGCGGCCTAGAAATGAATAATAATAAATCATAAGAAAAGGCCGAGATCTTGATTTCCGTGCCGCCTATGTCAATGCCTCGGAACCCATGTCACCGCTGAAGGTATCTAAAGAAAGGATCCAGAGCAAGGTGAAGAGCAAGGGTGAGAGGAGGCATCCCTGTCTTGCACCCCTAGCTAGGGGGATAGGCATTGAGTTAGTACTATTTATCGTTAGAAAAGTGGTAGTGTGGGATTGGAGGAACTGTAAAAAATATAGAAAGGTGTTTCCAAAATTTCGGGCCCTTAAAGGGGTTGTCTCGCTACAATGATTTGGTTTTAATTAAAAGATCTTTAAAAAACAAGCAGCTTTGAATATATGTTCTTTTAAATGTCCTACTGTTTTTAGTAGCCCGTTGTAGGAGTGCATCAGTTTTCAAATTTCTATAGCACCGACCTGTAGTTTTCTTATGGCTGTAGGTCTGAATGATCATCACCCTTTTAAGACAGGTCCCGAGCAGAGGCCCCTCCCGCAAAGAATGCTTCTGTAGTGGGGGAGGAGGAGGGAGGACTCTGGTTCATGTCCGGCTGCCTGGATTAAAACCCTGTGGGGCCTGCTTCCTCCTGTCTCTAAAAGATTGAGCAGAGGAGGCTGATCAATGATGTGAAGCTGGGGCCCCGTGTGTTACTATAATCATGATGTCTGTGGAGCGTAAAAATAATAATACTATACGTTTTAGGGAGGTTGTGAACAGTTCATGCTTTTGCTGTACTGGGCCTCCCGAGTAAAACTTTGCAGCTTCCCCCGCCTTGTTTGAGAGGGTTTTTTTTGTTGTTGTGGAAAATGTGGAGTATGTAAGCTAAGAGAGGGTATAGGGAAAATATTGCTCATAGACCCCTTTGGAGGCCACCAGGGTTAATTGGGGCAATCCCCCCGCCCCCCCCCTGCTGTATGAGTTATGGCAGATAGCTGCCCGTGTGCTGAGGGGAGGGGGGAACAGGGAGGAGAAGAGGCAGAGAAGCTAGCACGCCCCTCAATTCAACTCCCATTCACAGACAGAGGCTGAAAGCTATTAATGAGACAACTCCTTTAAGGAAGTATTCAGGAATTGCCAGGAAACCGAGTCAATTGCTTTCTCAGCATCTAGGCTGAGAAGCATTGTGGTGGGATATTTATTAAGAAGTGCTGCCACCGAGGCCGCTACCACGGTCCTAATGCCCTTAGTGGAGTGCCGACCTCTGACAAAGCCTAACTGGGCTCGTGTTAGCCGGGTTGGTAAGTGAACCTGGAGTCTCGTTGCCAGGATGGAGGCTAAGATTTTGTAGTCAGTATTTAATAATGAGATGGGACGATAAGAACCAATCTCCGCCGGATCCCTCCCCGGTTTGGGCAGCACTATGGTCCGTGCCTCCTGAAAGTTTGTGACGGCGACATGGTCTTGATAGATAGCATTAAAGAGTGATGTTAGAATTGGGACTATATCAGTCTTAAGAAGTTTGTAATCCATCCGGACCCGGTGATTTAATACTTTTTTGATTAGAGATAGCCCATTCCACCTCTTGGGGGGAGATGGGTGCTGCCAATTGTTCTTGCTGGTCAAGAGATAGCCCGGGGAGTTGTGTCGCGCCCAAGAGGTCCCATGTTGCTGAGGAGTTATACGGGCGTTCTTTGTACAAGTCCTCATAAAAATGGGCAAAGGCTTCCAGTATGTCTCTGTTATTTGTCAACATCTGGCCTGTGGTGGGCTGTTGAATTTTAAGTATAAATTTTTTGGTGGTATGAGGTTTAGTCAAGCGGGCCAATAGTTTTCCTGACCTTCCCCCCCATCTAAAGAAGTGGTTCCTCGTAAGTTCTGATTGCCATTTGGCATGAGCTAGGGTGTGGGCGTTCAAGAGCCTCTTAGCCTCCAAGTAAGTCTAGCGGTGTGCCTCATTTGGAGAGGCCAAGAATTGTTGGTGGGCGACCAGTTGATCTCGATGAAGTGAGGTGTATGTTAGTTTGTGGCGCTTGAGCTGCAGCACGACATAGGCAATAATGTGTCCCCTCATAACCGCTTTCGAGGTTTGCCACAGCAAGGGTGTGCTCACTTGGGACATGCTGTGGTCGTCTAGGAAATTGCCCCAGTTTGTTGTGAGGTATGTGCGGAAATCGTCAGACTGAGCTAGGTAAGAAGGAAATCTCCATGTTCTACTGATAGACTCTGGGGATGCTAAAGCAAGGCGCAGGTAGACCGGTGCGTGGTCAGATATTATAATTTCCTCGATTCCTGAGGTTTTCGTCTGGGACATTAGTGAGTCAGAAATGAGGAAATAATCTATGCGTGAGCTGGTATGGTGGACCGAGGAAAGGGAAGTAAAATCCTTCTCTGATGTGTGTTGAATCCTCCAAGGGTCACACATATTCAGGTGTTGCATAAGATGAAGGATAGTTTGGGATGTGTGGGTCATGAGCAGAGGACGACGACCTGTCCAGGCCCGGAGAGAGCACGGCATTAAAATCTCCCCCCATGATGAGATTGGAAGAGTCCCTATTCACTAGGAATTGAAGGAGTTTAGAGAAGAATCCCGTGCCGGCAGTGATTGATGCGTATATATTCAAGAGATTATATCTAGAGGAGTTGATTTGAACCCCCAAATACAAAAACCTGCCCTCAGGGTCGGCACTTTCCTCGAGTATTTGGTACTTTAAAGAGGTGCTGAAGATGATGGCAACTCCTCTTGTTTTGGTGGTGTTTTTTGCTGTGATGCACTGTGCTATCCAAGGGGCTCGCAAGGAATTCCCCTCTCCCTCCTGCCAGTGAGTCTCCTGTAAAAACTTAATGTCTGGATGGAGTCTTTTCAAGTGTGTGGACACTCTTTTACGTCTTATGGGGTCGTTTAGGCCCGCGACATTCCATGTGACTAAATGTATTTAATCTAGAGTGGTAGTAGTGGCGGCATTGGTGGTGTTTGTAGTGTGTGAATCAGTCATCCTACCCCGCTTCTCGATGTTCTGCTGCAGAGTGGAGTTTTCCCCAAGGATCCAGGCAGCCCATCCCAGCGAGCAGGCCACTTTGGTGATGGAGTGAGGTGAGGTGGACCACACGTCCCCAAAACAAGGGGGAGGGAGACACACTGAAACAAAAGGGAGGGGAGTGAAAAATACAATAACATTTGTCCAATTCTTGTAACCTGAAAAGAATGGTTAAGTATCTAACTTATTAAACAATGTAACGCTGAAGCAATTACAAAATGTAGGTGCATGTTTAGTGATTCCTGTCAACTTTATAGGCCTGATCAGTCATCCATACTGTGCTTGTGGATCCCGGTGAAAGCGTGCCTCCGCCTGGGCTGGATCAGTGAAATACGTTGTTCGGCCATCCCCCGTCACCTTTAACTTGGCCGGGTATAGCAATTGAAACCTGATTCGGTTCTCCAAGAGGTGTTTGCAGATCGGTGAAAACAAACTTCTTTTTGCTGTGACTGTTGCAGAGAAGTCTTGAAATATGAGGATCTTGTATCCCCTGACCTCAAGTGATTGCTTTTGACGGTATGCCCGTAAGATTTGCTCCTTCACCACAAAATGTAAGAACTTGGCGATGGTTGGACGGGGGCGTGGGTTATTGCCCATGGGTGTGGCTCCCAGACAGTGGACTCTTTCGGTGATTGGTAGAACATGGGACAGTGTGAGACCGAGGGCCGTCGGAATATCTTGAGAAATAAATTGCTCCAGGCTTTCCCTTTAAAGGCTTCAGGGATTCCATTGAAACGGAGGTTGCTTCTACGGCTCCTATTCTCTAATTCATCTATCTTCTCTTGCAAGGAACGCAGTTGGTGTTCATGGTGTGTTGTATCTTGTTGGAGCTGTAGTTGTTCAGATTCACAAGCCACAGTCCTTGTCTCGAGTTCGTTAATTCTTTGAGCATTGTTAGTTATTTGAGCTAATGCTGAGTTTACGGAGGCTTGGAATAAGTCCAGTCTTTTGTCAATAAGAGGCATTATTAAACTGGAGACTGCCTGCGCTATAGAAGCCACTTGCTGGGGGTCCAGGGTGGACGTTCTAGTTGGGCTAGAGGACGAGGGCCATTGATCTGTTGGTGGGGCCTCCTCCGGTTGAGACGGCTGTGGAGAAACAGGTGCCCCCTTCCGTTGGGTCGCAAGTAGTGTTGAGCGATTACATTGGCTATCGACATTGGTCGATGGTCGATAGTCGGCCATCATCGACAAGATTTTCGATGTTCGATGATAGATGATCGCAGATGACCATTAAAGTCTTTGGGAGAGCAACAACACCTTCATTCTTACACCCAAACAGGGCTGGAGAAGCTGGAATAAAATCCACAACCGTCAAATGGATATGTGCTACATCTTAGGCAACACACTTAGGTTATAAAAGCCACAGAAAAAAAAACCAGCCCATTCACTATCCCTGTCTTGTACCACAGCATGACCCTTAAACCTGCTCACCCACAAATTAAAAAGTGCCAAAGGCAGTATTATTTGAACCATCTTTGTACTTGAACTGGAGATTGACTATCCCTGTCTTGGAATGAAAGCTGAGCCCCAAACCTGCATGACCCCCAGATTAAAAAGTGCCGGAAAAGAAGTCTTTAACCACCATTTAATTTTTCACTGAACATAGGGACTATCCTGCCCTGAGCCACAGCATGGCCCCAAACCTGCATGACCCCAGTTTAAAAAAGTGCCGGAAAAAGGAGTCTTTCAACCACCATTTTAATTTCAGGGACATTGACTATACCTGTCCTGGGCCACAGCTTTGAGCCACAAACCTGTATGATCCCCAGATTAAAAAGTGCCGGAAAAAGAAGATCTTTCAACCCCCTGAAAAGTTTCACTGGACATAGCTATCCCTGTCCAGAGCCACAGCATGAGCCCCAAACCTGCATGACCCAGATTAAAAAGTCCCGGAAAAAGGAGTCTTTGAACCACAATTTTAGTTTCACTGGACATTAAACTATACCTGTCCTGGGCCCAGCATGAGCCCCAAACCTGCATGACCCCAGATTAAAAAGTCCCGGGGAAAAAGGGTCTTTGAACCACCATTTTAGTTTCAACGGACATTGAATATACCTGTCCTGGGCCACAGCATGAGCCCCAAACCTGCATGACCCCAGATTAAAAAGTCCCGGAAAAGGAGTCTTTCAACACCATTTTAGTTTCATGGATTACTGTCCCTGTCCTGGGTAGCGCTTGCCCCTCCGTATGAGTGCGGACAATTGAGCTTCACTTGGAAATATTGGTGGTTAACGCTCCTGTTCCACCCAGGTGCCTTTTTCTTGGCATTCTTTTTCTCATTTTACTCAACGTGTGGGGAAAATTGTCTCTTTTACTTTGTTCTTGTCCGTGCTCCTTACCCCGTGTCCTCTGAATAACCTACATCTGGTCAAGTTTTCCTGTATTTTCCTTGTACAATTCAGAGGAATTTTTTTACCAGCTATTTTGTACTGCAAGTTTTTTAGTAGTTTAATTCTAGAAAAACATTTTTAAAAATAGGATGGAATCCCACATGTCTTTGTTTCTTTTTTTTAATTGTATTAAATGGGTTTTCTAAATACAGGTATTGATAGTATGTTAAGATCTTGCAAAAACAAGTCATTTTGCAATATGTGTCCATTACAGTGCCCTACCTTTTCCCTGTTTCTGACAGCACCATCACCCTTGACCCACTCTTGACAATTGTGAAGAAACAAATGTCTGTTAGAAAAACATTTTTTACAATGGGACCTGTAGTCTAGCTGCATGTCACAGCAAAATCCCCCCAAAAATTCAAGCATAAACCCTTGACCCATTTTGGACAATTGTGAAGAACAAATGTCTGTTAAAACAACATTTTTTTATAATAGGACCTGTAGTATAGCTGCATGTCACAGCAAAATGCCCCAAAAATTCAAGAAATGACCCTTGAGCCACTTTGGACAATTGTGAAGACAAATGTCTGTTAGAAACAAATTTTATTATAATAGGACCTGTAGTATAGCTGCATGTCACAGCAAAATGCCCCCCAAAATTTCAAAGCATGACCCTTGAGCCACTTTGGGCAATTGTGAAGAACAATGTCTGTTAGAAACAACATTTTTTATAATAGGACCTGTGTTAGCTGCATGTCCAGCAAAATGCCCCCCAAAATTCAAAGCTGACCCTTGAGCCACTTTGGACAATTGTGAAGAACAAATGTCTGTTAGAAACAACTATTTTTTAGAAATAGGACCTGTAGTATTGCTGCATTTCAAAGCAGCATGACCCAAAAATTATAAATATGACTTTTCAGCCACTTTTAAAAATTGTGAGGGAGAAATGCCATTTAGAAGCCACATTTCTGTCCTAAGGACGTTTGATTATTGCTTTTATCTCACAGCAACTTGACCCCAAAAAAATTTTTAAATATGACTTCTCAGCCACTATTAAAAATCGTGAGGGAGAAATGCCACTTAAAAGCCACATTTCTGTTCCAAAGGACCATGATTATTGCTGTTTCTCACAGCAACATGACCCCAAAAAATTTTAAAATATGACTTCTCAGCACACTATTAAAAATTGTGATGGAGAAATGCCACTTAGAAGCCACATTTCTTTTTCCAAAGGACCATAATTATAGCTTTTATCTCACAGCAACATGACCTAAAAAACCATTGACAATGCAAAAATTTTCTAAAGATAAAGTGAGTAAATGGAATACGGTGTTGTCATGAAACCTTGCTGTCTTTTACAGTCTCCTCACAGCAAAACCAGCAAAATGAATTGTTGGGAAAAAGAGAATAAAAATTGCTGTAAGAAATGATCATTTTAAAAAAAATTTTTCAAAAGGACCTTTTCGTTTAAAGAGGAATGTGAAGTAGACCGGCAACCTAATCGGTGCCCTCGGCAATTGGGGCCACAAACATCATCAGAGATCCATGCCTGATTCATCTTGATGAAAGTCAAACGATCCACATTTTCTTTTGGAAAGTCGGATGCGTTTGCCCTGTAATGACTCCTCCAGCTGTGCTGAAGGTCCGCTCAGATATGACGCTGGCTACTGGGCAGGACAACACCTCTATGGCGTGGCGAGCAAGCTCGGGCCATTCGTCCCATTTTGGATACCCAGAAGTCTATTGGGTCCGGAACACACGCAAAAACATCGGTTGTTGAGACGCAGATAGTCGTGCACATGATCTTAGCTGGTCTCTGTGTGTTGGATGTTTTGCCCTGATTGCATGCGTTGGTGGGGGTTTGGTTTAAATAAAGATTGCCAGAGGTCACCCATTAGGCTTCTGCCACCTTGCCTGCTGCTGCTGCTGCCGCTACGGCTACTTGGCACTTACTGCTGTCACGTCGCTGATGTTGTTCCACCGTGACATTTGAGGAACGTGAAGCAGACGCAAACAGATGTCTCCAGTTGTTTCAATCAGCAAGGGGTCTCCATTTCCTGCATTTTATCTTGGGTGGGTGGAAGGAAAGTGCTGAGTTTTGTTTTGTACGGGGATCCGGGGAGTGTGGCCACCCAGTAACTGTTGTTCATTTTGATGGCCTTAATGCGAGGATCATGTTGGAGGAAATGGAGATCCAAGCACTCATGTGAGAGATGGAGCCTTGATTTCCCAAGCCTCTGGGTCGAGGGGCACTAGCAAACTGATCTTCCTCATCTTCCTCCTCCGCCTCTAATTCGCGCCAACCTCTTTCCGAGACAGGGACGTCGGTAACGTCGGTGTCTAGGAATACCTCCTCCGCTTCCTCCAGCACAGCTTCAACACAGCCCTGACTTGCCTGAGATGATGCACCCTGAGAGCTGATGCGCCACCTTGCACTAGCCCTGGACCCCGAACCACTGCCTAATAAAGCCCGATGAAATTGTGAAACTGTCGGGCCTTGTGGTTTTACGGAGAGAAAGGCTCCGTGTCCGCATCTGTGTCCGTCTCCTCCTCCGTCGCTGGCGGGACTGTTGTTTCAGAGTGTCCAACGATCGTTCCAGAACTAAGATCCCACAATGCTCATGCTGAAAAGGGGCATTGTCCGCACTGACCATTTTGGTGGCATCTTTAAAACTAGCAAGGATGGTACACAGCTCTTTCACCTGCCTCCACTCTCGGTGGCCCAACACCCCGAGGTCTGCACCTCTGCTTTTTCAGGCCATGTGTCACTTCGTACTGCGTAATGGCATTGCGCTGCTGCCACAATCACTGGAGCATGGGGAGGGTGGAATTCCAGCGTGTTGCCACGTCAAACAATGAGAGGGGTTGACGGGGAGGCCGGGGCTGACGCTGCAACGCACCCAGGCGGGACGAGGCAGGGTGCGAACGGCGGGAAGTGCGAACTTAAAATTCGAGCCTTCCTCAGCGGCGTCCAGTCCCGGGTAGCTCTTTAGAAATTTCTGGACGAAAAGGTTCATGACATGTGCCAGGCAAGGGAGGGTGCTCCACCCTTTCCCGTTTCTTAAGGGGGGGCCAGCAGATTTCGCCGTTATCGCACACCACCTTGCCTGGCACAAGGTTCTTGGCACCCAGCCAGCGCTCGGTCTCGTTGGGGGAGAGCCATCCACAGCTCCTGACCTGTGTGTGGGGGTCTCCAAGACAGATTAATTTCAACCGGCCTGGTTTCTTGGGCACGTGATGCCACCAAGAGGCCCTTTGGGGGGAAAGAACCTGCCAATCCCTGGGGTTTTTAAAGAGCGTGGCGGCCGAGCCTGAGCGCCACCGTCACCACCGAGACATCCACCCGCTCACCCAGTGAGCTGTCACAGAGATTTAGCGGCCTTGGCCGTCCCTTACTAGTCCATGTGTCGGTGGTCGATGGACTTTTCCGGCCACAGATGCGGGACAACGCGCTTGAAATTTTGATGACACGTGGCTGGCCAGGGCAGGGATGCTTTTTGGCAAAGAAATGCCTGCTCGGCATTGGTATTGGGGGCAGGCAAGGGCCATGAGGTAGCGGAACCCAAATCTGTGTCCACCAGAGGGAAAAGGCAACATTTCCAAGGCCAAAAGGGCCTGGCAATGCCGACATTCAGGCTTTTGGCTTTGGGATGGTTTGGGTTAAAGTGTTTCTTCTGCTCCCAAACCTGGAAGACAGAAGGCTGGCTGCTAGACTGGCCACTGTACGGGGAAAGCAGGGCGTCCCAAAATGGCGGAAGGAGAAGGGGTAGGATTGGGTCTCTGGTGGTGCTGGTTGTACTCGGGGGACGCTTGAGTCTGAAGCGGATTCTGATCCCTGTTTATGACTCTGAGAGAATGGGCAGCTGAGGAAGCTTGGTGGTGGGGAGGAGGAGAAAGGAGGCGGAGAAAGAGGGTTTTGACAGTGGTTGGAGGCCGGCGTCGGTTCTGGCCTTTTTTGGCCAAGTGTTGCCTCCATTTCACTCATGCATTCGCTGCATGTGACTAGGGCATGTTGGTGGTGGTTAACCACCCAAGGTTCTTGCCTCTACTTATGTGTTTACGGCAAAGGCGGCATTATTTACATCGCTGGGTGAATCAGAGGCTTGCTCAAAGAAGGCCCCGGCATGAGAGGTCCCGGACCTTTTTTACGGCGATAAGCAAGGAGCGGGGGTTTGCGCTGGGCCCTGGCTGGCGGAATCATATCAGCGGACTTCTGCGACCGCCCTCTCCCTTTTTGAGGAGGGTCCTGTACTGACACTACCCCATCGTCTTCCTCATCTTCCAGTGATGATGCGCTCGAAGGCAAATTCTGCTGAAAAGACCAAGTTGGATCCGCAATGTCGTCATCATCATCATCATCAACACAGGTGACTTAGTCGTCCTGACATTCTGCATCCAGGAGCTGCGGGCTACAAGCAAGAGGGACTGCAAGGCGTTGCCGACCGCCCGGGATTTTTGCCCATTGACCGGCTTCCTTCTCCTCCTCTGATGGCATCAGTAACTGGGCGTCAGAGCAGAGAAAATCATCCTCTTTGGCCTTTTGATCTTTTAACATGACCCTTTTGACCCCAAACCCCATTTTGTCATCAAAGAGGTCTTCGAAAATGGATTATCCACAGTGGTGGTACACGAGTTTATATTTGGGATGCTTCATGTTGGACGGTGCTGATGATGACATTTGTGGCCGTGACTGGGGAGGGCGAGGAGTAAGACTGCTGGATGCAGGTTGCATTAACCATGAAAAGGACAGATTAGCGACGCTGTTCGTTACTGAGATTCACAGGGCCCTGACCAGCGATGACAGGCCCGACGGTCCTGCAACTGCGATGCACTGGCATGCGTGTTGTCGCCGCACTGGAAGGAGCACCTTCTCTTGTACCTCTACCTCCATGGGCCCACCCCCTCTTTGCTCGCTTACCACCTGAATTTCGCTCCATGTTCAGAAATATAAAAATTGAGAAGGTATGGAAAGAGTTTTGGAAGTCTCTTATTAAAAGACGGCAAATCACAGCTATTCTCAAATCCCTCAAATCAAAACAAAATTGCTGGATTAAAATTTAACTGCAAAGTAGATCTATCAAAAAAGCTTGACTGACCAAAAGTGAAAAAAACACCTGTCTGAAATGTATACGGATATTAAAAGTTATTTTTGGCACCTTTCAATTCACCTGTGGTGACTACAAAAATTGCTTGTATTCACATTTAACTGCAAAGTAGCTCTATCAACAAAGCTGGCCTGCGCCAAGTGAAAAAACACGTATCTGAAATGTATTCGGATAATAAAGGTATTTTTGGCACCTTTTTAATTCACCTGTGGTGACTACAAAATTGCTGTATTCACATTTAAGTGCAAGGTGCCTCAATGAACAAAGCTGTAGTGCGCCCCAAAATGAAAAAACACGTATCTGTAATTTTATTCGGATAATAAATGGTATTTGTGGCACCTTTCAATTCACCTGTGGTGACTACAAAATTGCTGTATTCACATTTAAGTGCAAGGTGCCTCAATGAAAAAAAGCTGTAGTGCGCCAAAGTGAAAAACACGTATCTGTAATATATTCGGATATTAAAAGGTATTTTTGGCACCTATCAATTCACCTGTGGTGACTACAAATTGCTGTATTCAAATTTAACTGCAAAGTAGGGTCTATCAACAAAGGCTGGCCTGCGCCAAAGTGAAAAACACGTATCTGAAATGTTTTTCGGATAATAAGGTATTTTTGGCACCTTTCAATTAACCCGTGGTGACTACAAAATTGCTGTGCAATTTAAGTGCAAGGTGCCTCATGAACAAAGCTGTAGTGCGCATTAGTGAAAAAACACGTATCTGTAATGTATTCGGATAATAAAAGGTATTTTTTGGCACCTATCAATTCACCCGTGGTGACTACAAAATTGCTGTATTCACATTTAAATGCAAGGGGGCCTCAATGAACAAAGCTGTAGTGCGCCAAAGTGAAAAAAAACATGTATCTGTAATGTATTGGATAATTAAAGGTATTTTTGGCACCTATCAATTCACCTGTGGTGACTACAAATTGCTGTATTCACATTTAAGTGCAAGGTGCCTCAATGAACAAAGCTGTAGTACGCCCCAAAATGAAAAAACAGTATCTGAAATGTTTTTCGGATAATAAAAGGTATTTTTGGCACCCTTTTAATTCACCTGTGGTGACTACAAAAATTTCTGTATTCACATTTAAGTGCAAGGTGCCTCAATGAACAAAGCTGTACTTCGCCAAGTGAAAAAAACACGTATCTGTAATGTATTCAGATAATAAAAGGTATTTTTTGGCACCTAAACAATTCACCTGTGGTGACTTTCAAAATTGCTGTATTCACATTTAACTGCAAAGTAGCTCTATCAACAAAGCTGGCCTGCGCCAAAGTGAAAAAAAACGTATTGAAATGTATTGGTAAAAAAGGTATTTTTGGCACCTTTCAATTCACCTGTGGTGACTACAAAATTGCTGTATTACATTTAAGTCCAAGGTGCCTCAATGAACAAGCTGTAGTGCGCCAAAGTGGAAAAACACGTATCTGTAATGTATTTGGATAATAAAAAGGTATTTTTGGCACCTATCAATTCACCTTTTGGTGACTACAAAATTGCTGTATTCACTTTAAGTGCAAGGTGCATCAATGAACAAAGCTGTAGTGCCCCCAAAGTGAAAAAACACGTATCTGTAATGTATTCGGATAATAAAAGGTATTTTTGGCACCAAAAACAATCCACCTGTGTTGACTACAAAATTGCTGTATTTTACATTTAAGTGCAAGGTGCTTCAAAGAACAAAGCTGTAGTGCGCCAAAGTGAAAAAAAAACGTATCTGAAATGTATTCGGATAATAAAAGGTATTTTTGGCACCGTTCAATTAACCTGTGGTGTCTGCAAAATTGCTGTATTCACAATTAAGTGCAGGGTGCCCCAATGAACAAAGCTTGTAGTGCGGCCAAAGTGAAAAAACACGTATCTGAAATGTATTCGAATAATAAAAGGTATTTTTGGCACCTATCAACTGTGCTGACTAAAAAAATTGCTGGATTTAATTTAACTGCAAGGTGGCTATATCAACAAGCTGGAATGGGCAAAATTGAAAAAGAAACACCTATCTGAAATGTTATACTGATAATAAAAGTGGAGTTTTGCACCTAACAAAGAGACTGCAAATTACTAGAAAAGGGTGTGTATCCTAATATAAGTTTAGGCTGCCCAATATCCCGGAAATATTTTTAATAGAAAACTGTTATAATAAAGCTATTGCAGTCATGTCTACATAAGTCTTTGGGGAACTATATCAGTATTCTTTATAGAGCTTGTCTGTGTTTCGCCCGCGGCCCCCCCCCCCCCCCACCCCCCGCTCCCCTCTGTGACTTTACGCAGTAGATGCTCCTTTTAAAATTCTCTTACCTAACTACATTAAATTTCCCAAACTCTGATCTAACTAAGTTGTAAGGATCATAGTTAACAGTAGAGCTTTCTCTGTGAAGAAATTGAATTAATTTCGCTGAGCTTTTTGGACACAGGCAGAGCGCTCGTCCTACTGCTCTGAGACGCTGTCTGTCACTGATCTTGAACAGGATGGGCTGTTCTTTGTTAATAGAGGTCTTGTGATTTTTCAGCCAATCGCAACCATACACATCCAGTCATGACGTCGCCCCACACATCTCACCCTGCTCTATTCTGTAAGCTGATTTGCTGGCCGCCAAAATGACAGGAGCGCGAAATGGCGCGATATTAATAGATGATGCACAGATTTTAACCTAAATTATCGCATGATCTAAAAATTTCGATCAACATAAAAACTGTGCCGATTTCAACTTTGTCGATAATAATCGCTCAACACTAGTCGCAAGTCCCTTGTTTTTGGAGCGCAGATTGATATTGAAAGTCGGTTGATCTTGAGAGGAGGGAGTATGTGGTGGTTGTCGCCTTTTCTGGTCAGTGGGGGTATTGGAGGTGAGAAATTTTCTCATAGCCACTGAGATAGGGTAAGAAGATATTGGTTGTGGATCGTGGATGGATGACTGCTAGGAGGGTCAGTAATCACATTGCCATCCTTTTAGGAGCTACTGCCTCAGCGTTAACTGGGGGAGATCGTCAGTAGCAATGCGCCATTCTTGATAAGAACTGCTGGATGGCATGTTTTGACAGGAGTAGTCGTGGGCTGCGGTTTACTCAAGATAAAGAGTTTTCTGCGTTGTAAAAGTTCTGTGGTAGCACAGTATGCGAATTGCGGATAGCTGTTTTGTGTTAGTATATGGCTATATGCTGACAGGCTCTTCGGAGCAGTAATGTAGCAGGTGAGGTTCTGTAGTGACGCAAATGTCCACTAGAAGTCAGCAGAGAACTTAGCTGAGATTTCCACTGGTCTAAGGTTTGCTGCCAGGAATGACAATCCGTGGAAGTGTGGCACCCAGTCCCCCCCCCCTTCCCCTTATCAGCCTGTGGGTTCTAGTTGCGGCCCGATTAGCTATGGTTGAAAATACGTAAGGGGAGGATCACGATGACCGCAAGTGGCAGTACTAATTCAACTCAGATGAGTTATTATCTGGCGGGCTCTTGATAGCAGATAGACCAATTAAGCTTGTGTTGATAGAAATAATGGTGACTGTGAGTCCACAGTCTGGTGGTTTTGAACGATTAACTCAGTATAAGTAGAGCACAGAAGCCCTGTTGTCAGAGCAGTTAATTGATGGAGCAGAGCGTGGTGCTGTTTGAACTGTCTCCTTGATATGAATCTGAGAGTCACTTAACAGGCTTTAGTGCCTTACTTTTGGCAGAGTGCTCCCCTAAGTGAGCAGCTTGTGTCTGGTATGCCATGGGAGTAAGTTTAGGTATGAAATGTGGCACCTGAGGGGGTAGGTAAGTTGTGGAATTTGCGATGCGCAGGGTTCTTCTCATGGGAAGAAGGTAAAATGGCTGCCTTTCCCGCCTTTAGGTGGTAACGACTATGGCCGTTGGGGAAAATGGCGGACGTTCCCACCTGATGTATGTAAAAAGTTAATGGGACCCCCACCGATGTCGGGGCTCTGTGTCAGGGACATTCGGTATTGCCCACCCCGGGAACGATCTCACCTCCAATGTGCTGAGGTGGTACACCGTATTTGCGGCTCCTGGAACTCCACGGTGCAGCCGCGGCTGATGTAGTGCGCCGGATCTCCTCTGCTCGTCCACTGCGCTGCCGGGGGATGAAGCCCAGCCGCGTTGGTCAATCCCTCCCCGGGTTTTGGTCTGAGCGGCAGGAATCGTGCGCCGGGAGATGCAGGGCACTGTGGCGTCTCCCAGCTCCTCGTCCGTGAGTAGCTGTCGGTTCCGGCGATCCAGGTGGCCGTCACGCGAGAGACACGGGATGTGAAGGCGCCTCCTCGTTGTCCTCGTTCCGGCGGTCTTTGTCTCCAGTGGCTCAGGAGTCCGTCGCACTGGACCCCGGTGTTTCCAGGAAGCACCGCGGCGCAAAGGTGAGCGGCAAGTCTCTGTGGGGAGACAGGGCGAAGATTCGTCTCTGGCCCGGTCTCAGTCTCAGCGTAATGCTGTGGGCTGCGGATTGTTTTGCCAACTCTTTGTGTGGGTCCTGTACGGCTTTAAAGAAGGCAACATCCAATGCTTTATTTACTTTATTATATGAGTAATTCAATGATTACATAAAACTACAAGAAGACAGTGTGATATTGCATATACTTTTGCATAATATAGATTATAAAGGCAAGGCATGCATAATATTGGTTACAAAGGCAAAGCACGCATAATATGGATTACAAATACTCACATCACATCTATATATGGGTCAAAGCTTCATCAGGCATCTTATAAGCATCATCTATTGGCATCAACTGATAACACGGACCAGCGAAGATAGAGAGATATTCCTGAGACAACACCGTGCACGGATGCCCCCATATACAGGTCCAAGCTCCACCAGGCATCTTATCAGCTTCATCTATCTGTATCATCATCTGGGAGAAGGGGCCAGCGAAGATAGAGCGATCCACCTGGGGGATCCACACTGTGGCGTTGAGGCGTCCCTCTTTAGCCACAGGTACAGCTACTTCTAACTTCGTAGCAAACTTTCCAGCTTATATCTTACTTGAAACAAATGCCTGCGTAACCAAGTGTTATGCAAGCTAACAGACCAGTACTTTTCCAGTATAAGGCCTCCCTGCTTCGAATGGCCAGTTCTTAAAAGGTTAACCTGGCACTGGAAAAATCCATGACTTGATGCTGTACACCTGGGTTCCCATGATTTCCCCCTAAACATCGCCGGGTAGTAATTGTTTACATCAGCACAGAGCTATGTGGCTTACTCAGTACAACTCTCCCCCAACAACGAGGCCCTGATAACAACCCTCTGTGTCAATATAGTGTTTCTCACAAACATTTACCAAGCGCTAGGAAAGTTACAGCTTAAGATCCATTATTCTTAAAGAGATCCTGACAATATGGATTCCGGATGGTCAATAAATCTATTAGCACTACATTCCACCCTTGACCATCCACAATCCATATTTTATCTATATACAACACCATAACCCAAGGGAATGGCTTCAGCAGATGAACAACATATTGCTTTAAGAGAAGGAATACACTGTATACAGCAGCATAATGCAATGCAAGCACAAACTATAGTGAGAAGTGCTCCTAAAATATAGCGTAGATAACCAAGATTAGGTAACCAGAAAAATAACCAATGCCACCATTTACCATTACTCTGTGTGATGTGAACTGATCCATCTGGGACTGCAAATCCTGGCTATGATCTGACAAGTTAAAGCAACACCTATTCTGAAACTCTTGGTATCCATGGTGGTGAATTAATAACAAATAATCTCTTGCCGCTCTATTCTGTAAGATAGCTTTTTGATAACTTTGTATATCTAATACTATATCTTCTCAGGCGCTACTAGTAGTATTTATTGATCTAGCTACCAGGCAAGATAATCTCCCTAAGGCCTTAGCAGCATATGCAGCTACGGCAGGGGATCCTACAAGAACAAGGGATAACCCTAGAATTTCTGACTGTCAATCTGGACTCTAAATGGTCAATAAATCCACCCTTGACCATTCAGAATCCATATATCATTTTCATTAATCCCCCCTTTTTTTTTTCCACCTCATATTTTTATTTGCTGACATTTCCCTATCTTATTTGGATTATAAATCATTTGATAGCATAATTCAGCGGATGCAATATTTTGAGTCTATATATCATATCTTCAGCAAGGAAATCCTCTCCAGCACAGTTTATACAAGCATAATATGAATGGTATGTATAATTCTGGATCACATCTCCGTCTTTGATCTCCTTTTCTTGGACAGACACCCCCCTTATCAATTTTGTCCATAGTTGCAAGGGGGTTGGTACAGCTACCATGCAAGTCTCTAGTATATCAGTAGCAGTTTTTGTCATACATAAATGTTCATCAATTGTGCCAAATAAAGATTCTGTTTAATTCTCCATAATGCCATATTCTCCTTGACTGGCACTTCCTCTCTTTGTTGATGCAACGATTGGGTAATAACAGAGACCAAAAGGACCATGCCTGCAATACCGATCAACCACCGTCTCCAAGTTTGGATTGGATAAAAAACTGAAAAGAAAGAACAGACTTATTATTCTCTGAGATAACATCTGTTTCCCACTTTTCTTCTCCTGGTTTCCTCTCTGCCAATTTTGCCACCTAGCAATAACTTCTACAGGCTCTGGATGGCCTTTATCCCTCAGTTGTTTTACCCAAATTCTTGCACCATTGTTTAAAGAGTGAGTGGAACCAAAATATTTTCCCACTCATACTGGAATGCACATATCATAGCTGTTATAAACTAATATCACTCGATTCCTTCCCCCCCCCTTTTTTTCCTCGACATATATCTTCTCAGATAAACAGATAGTAAATGATCACTCACCCATCTGTTTGGGCCTAGTACAGAACACAGTCAACCATTTTACTGCTTCTAAACCAAAAGATATGGAAACTGTTCCTGCCCTCTCCAAATTTTCTTTCACTGGATACAAGCATAAAACCCCAAATACCTTCTATGTCTTAAATTCCCACAACATCATGACATCTTATTTAACAATTAACTATTCACTTATTAATATTTGTCCTAGAGTATTCTTGTGTTTTTACTCAGGCCTTTACTCTCTAGGGACATATTAATATGCAACAAAGAAAAGATACAGCTTATCATGCAATATGACATTGACCATTTAGTATTCAAAACAATCAACAGGTTAGTCGCAATGCGCAATAGACATCACAACAAAAAACATGAAACAAACAACACATCACAGGGCCCATCACATCACACTGACTGGGGAAACACACTGGTGTCTCCCCTTTAACACAAAGGAATTCTTTGTTAACTCTTTATAAATTGGAGCTCCAAACAAAAAATTATCTAATAAGGAATGCACAGTTGTGTTACATTTGGGAACACATTGACCTAAAATCTAATTTTTACCAAAAACCCAGTAGTACTACCAAATAAACTCAGGGTTAACTTTTCCTGTGCCCCGGGGCTTGATTTCAACAAGTGATAGCGCTGATGACTTGTATTAGATATCAGTGGATCACTAGAAATCTTTTTTTTTTTCCACTCCTGCAAATAAACAGAAAATTAATCACACCCTCCCAGACAATTCAACGTTCGGGGAAGGGAAAGCAAACATTAGCAAAAGGCGTCCATAAAAACAACATGACAACAAAAACTTTTTCAAAACTAAAATGTGTGCACAATGCAAGGTATCAAAAATGAGCTCAGTAAATACCACATGGATTTATCTTTAACAAAAGCCAATTTAAGAGGATATTCTTTATATCACACCTATAGGTCACTTTTAAACCAGACATGACATACATTATATATGCCTACAATATATGCTTGCACAAGTATATTCTCTATATTCCATACAGACTGTTACCTAATTACCTGTAAAAACAAAAACATGTCAATTATACACAAACAACTTTTTCCTTCAATAAAGACCAATTGGTCATAACTTCAGGAATAAGCAGTTCAATTCTACCTGGAAGAAAACACAAATTGTCAGTCATAAGTAATATCTCTTATATTAAATAGTAAACTCAGTCCATTCACAATATGCGGCCGTCTAAACTTTCCAGATGTAAATATACTTTCTACAAGTACATATCCTTGCAGTGTAATGAGTTGCAAACTGTTCTTATCTACTGACCAAAGACAAGAATTGTATCCCACACTCAAGGCTATACACTCCCGGGAACATTTATAGGCTGTACATCAAGTTTTGTATACCTACACCTTAACTATTCCATTGGAGGTATCTTTGTCGTAGAGACAGGACAGAACCATACAAATAAATGCTGCATTATCAAAATCTACACATTCTCCGGTGGCTCAAATATTCTTGCAACCCAGAACACAACACAAGAACAAATTTAGAAACAAAGAAATCCAAACATATGACAACATTTGACTCTGAACACAGAACTGAACCCATCTAAAATAGTAACTCCATAGACCGGACATCAGACTCTACACATTAATTTAGAGTCAATAATGCTTTCATACTGCTTATCTGGACACATAAAAGCACTTCTAATATGTATACGCTGCATGTGTTTCTCTAGAGATAACATGCCAGATAAAGAGACCTGGGTCTTAGCTCTTATAAGGGTCTCTTGTATACCGGATTGCTATTTTCCTAAAATGTATATTTAAAACATCTCTTAATTTCTATCTCACTTACTTTTTCACTACTACCTTACTTTCTTTTTTTTTCACTCTCCTGTTTTTTTTCCCAAGAACTAAATACGTTCTTCATGCTGTTTCCTATAAGCAAGTAACAAAATCCAACTTCATAAGGAATTGAATTTAGTAGCATTCAATTCCTTGTTCCTTTCAATTTTTACCCTTTGCAAATGCGTGACCAAATTAGTTGGTTCAGCATATTTTATACACTTATCCCCTGATTCACTCAATGCAACAAATTGTAGCCACTTATTGGCCAAAACACAATAGGGAGCCTGCTCCCATGGTCCTCCTTCCAAGGCCTCCCTATCCGGTATGATGGATTCAAACAGATTAATTTAACAACCTTTTTTTTTCTTCTTAAAGAGAGAATGTGTTTTACACAATTCCTTCAAAACACTATATTCCGGATTCTTGGAAGTTGGAGGTGCCAAAATGTCCCAGACTATTGGAATCTTGCTTAAATTCAGTTCTTTGTTTTAAGTTCAGAGAGGGTCGCTATTCACATTCCCTCTTTCGCCTTATTTTTTCAGAAAAGCCATTGTTTCCATGTTTTTACACCATATTCCGGATTATCGCGAATTTGCTAAATCAGCTCTTTTCAAGTCAGGAGTCGCTATCAACTCCCTTAATCAGAGAATACCTTTTTCCATGTGTTGTTTCACCATTATTTCCCGGATTATCAGAAGTTTTGTCTAAAACTTTTTAAGTCAGGAGGTCAAATTATCAACACTCCCTTAATCAGAAAAACCTTTTTCCATGTGTTTTTCACCATATTCCGGATTATCAGAATTTTGCTAAAATCTGCTTTTTAAGGTCAGGAGGTCACTATCAACACTCCCTTAATCAGAAAAACCTTCTGTCGTATGTTTAACACTTCTGGTACCAAATGTTTTGCCAACTCTTTTAAGGGGGTCATGTACGGCTTTAAAAAAGGCAACCTCCAATGCGCTATTAACTTTATTATATGAGTAATTCAATGATTACATAAAACTACAAGAAGATAGTGTGATATTGTATATACTTTTGCATAATATAGATTATAAAGGCAAGGCATGCATAATATTGGTTACAAAGGCAAAGCACGCATAATATGGATTACAAATACTCACATCACATCTATATATGGGTCAAAGCTTCATCAGGCATCTTATAAGCATCATCTATTGGCATCAACTGGTAAACACGAACCAGTGAAGATAGAGAGATAATCCTGAGATCAACACCATGCACGGGTGCCCCCATATACAGGTCCAAGCTCCACCAGGCATCTTATCAGCTTCATCTATCTGTATCATCAGCTGGGAGAAGGGGCCAGCGAAGATAGAGAGATCCACCTGGGGGATCCACACTGTGGCATTGAGGCGTCCCTCTTTAGCCCACAGGTACAGCTACTTCTAACTTCGCAGCAAACTTTCCCAGCTTATATCTTACTTGAAACAAATGCCTGCGTAACCAAGTGTTACGCAAGCTGACAGATCAGTACTTTTGCAGTATAAGGCCTCCCTCCTTCGAATGGCCAGTTCTTAAGAGGTTAACCTGGCACTGGAAATATCCATAACTTGATGCTGTACACCTGGGTTCCCATGATTTCCCCCTAAACATCGCCGGGTAGTAATTGTTTACATCAGCACAGAGCTATGTGGCTTACTCAGTACAACTCTCCCACAACAACGAGGCCCTGATAACAACCCTCTGTGTCAATATAGTGTTTCGCACAAACATTTACCAAGCGCTAGGAAAATTACAGCTTAAGATCCATTATTCTTAAAGAGATGCTGACAATATGGATTCCGGATGGTCAATAAATCTATTAACACTACACGGGTTTATGATGGCAGTCTCAGGTCTTTTGCTGCGGGGACCCGATGAGGCGCTGCTTGGCCTCCAGACTACCGGGGAAGGAAAGAGAGGGCTCCCTCAGTGCGCCCCGGTTTGCGCTTTTCTGTGAGATGAGTATCTCTGGTGTATAGCTGATGAAATCTCCGATGCAGTAGGATTCACTCGGGAACTTAGCGGAGCTCTGTTATAATGCGGCCGCCATCTAGCGCCCCGCCCCCGGAAGTCTTTTCCTGAAATTCTAAACGAATTCCACTTCGTTACAATCAATTCACCCATCTCTAATCATAATGCATTAGATTGTATAAATGATTGCACCCCTTAGTGGTGAAGTGCCCTAAGGGGACTCAAAGTTAAAGTAAAAAATATATATATTTTTTTTCAAAGTAAAAAAAAATAAAAAATATTAAAAGTTCATATCACCACCCTTTTGCCATTTTACAAAAAATAAAATAATGAAAAAGTTACACATATTTGGTATCGCTGCATCTGAAAAAGTCCAATCTATTACAATATAACATCAATTATCCCGTATGCTGAACACTGTAGAAGAAAAAAATTCCAAATGCCAAAATTGCTACTTTTTTGGTCCCCTAAAAATTCGAATAAATTTAAACAAAAAATTCCCATGTATTGCAAACTGCCAGCAATAAAAAATACACTTCAGCCTGCAAAAAATGTCCCCTCACTCAAGTCCATGGGTGTTAGTACAAAAAAGTTGGTCGCAGAAAATGGTAGCGCCTTGTAGATTTCAAAAATAGAAAATATTTGGAATTTTTTAGAGTAGTAAAACATAATGAAATCCGTACATGTTTGGTATTTCCAGAATCATATCAACCTGTAGAATACAGATAGCACATCATTTTTACCGAAGATTGAACGCCTTAAAAGCAAAACACCTGCAAACATGGCGCAAGTACGTTTTTTCACATTTTGCCTCACTTATAATTTTTTTGCGATTTCCAAGTACATTCTATGGTATCATGAATGTTACCAATAGAAAGTACATCTTGTTCCGCAAAATAAAAACCCTCATATGTCTAAGTAGGTGAAAAAATAAAAAAGTTATGGCTTTGGGAAGGTGAGGCGGGAAAAAACTAAAAGTCAAATTATTTTGACTCTGGTGGGTTAAGGGGTTAAACTGGCCTCAGCCAGCTTTATTCATCAACATATGACAGCACACTTGAACAAAACAAACTCATTGGCCGTCTGGCCACTCACTAAACATATAAGGGAAAATTTATCAATAGTGTCAAGCAATGCGTCTGTCTAATTTGCAACCTCGCAGTGCAGAGTAAGTATGTATGTTAAAAACTGTCGCATGGCAGTGATGTCACATCATACATTTTAAAGCCGACTTGTCAAATCAGAATCAACAGGAAATTGTCGCAAACCTGGGGTAACACTGATTCACATTTCTCACTTGAAAATGAGTGAGCCATTGGATGAGCAGCACTCATCAGACAAATACTACATCCAAATACACTGACTGCTACAGTTCAAATGAAGGTGAAGCAACAACCAGTCAAAGAACCTTACCCAGTCCAAGAGAGTCTTTGGTTTCACCAGATCAAATTGTAGATGACAGTAATTTCAAAAAACACAAATGACTCAGTAGGAGTCATTTACCACCATTCTGTGAGTACGATCTGATAGCCAGTTTTTAATCCAATTACACACTGTTATTTCTAACCCAATGTATTTTAAATTACCCAATAAATGAGGAACAATGTCAAATGCCTTTGCAAAGTCTAAAAGCACTATATCTACAGCCTCCCCGCTATCCAGACTTCACCTCTTTATAAAAACAGAACAGGTTCTGACAACTTCTGTCCTTAGTAAAACCATGCTGGCAATCACTTATGATATTGTATTCATCTGCAGGGCACAGGGCACAGCAGTGTCACGCAGTTCTACATCTGGTTTGCCTGGGCGAACAAAGTCACACAGGGGAGGAACTGCTCCGCGTCATGCAACACGAAATCAATGTGTGGCTTTCTCCGCGACAACTGCAAATCGGAACCATGGTGACAGACAATGGAAGGAACATGGTGTCTGCGCTGCACCGAGGAGGGATGACCCATGCGCCCTGCATGGCGCATGTGTTCAATCTGGTTGTCAAAAGGTTCCTGAAGTCTTCCACCCATCTGCAAGACATTCTAAAAATGGCCAGGAAACTGTGCATGCACTTCATCCCATTGGCGTCGCTATGCTGTTATATTCGGGGCTCGGGCCCCGGATAAAACTCGCTGTGCCTCGAACCTCCAGGGCTCCAGGCCACTGCCGTGGGCCTGGAGCACCGGTGGTCTCTTTAGCTGGACACACATACAGCTGGGGGCTTCTAAGGAGCAGAGAGTGAGAGCTCCCTGCTCCACAGACAGTGTCGGACCGGTTCACCGGAGGATCGCTGGATCCTCTGGAAGGCACAGGTCCGACACTGCGGAATCATAACGCTGTGGACCCGTCGCGGCCCCGTGCTGCTAAGCTGGCAGCGGCGTGATGAAGTGATGTCATCACGCCGCTGCCTCTACTCGGGTGCACAGTCCGTCATAGACTGTGCGTCCGAGGAGCTGCCGGAGGAGCGCCGGACTAAAGATGAGTGTCAGCCAGAAGAGGAGTGCGCTCGCCGGGGGAAGTAAGGTGAGTATTAATGTTGTTATTTTTTATGGAGTTTACCTCCCTCAGTGCCCTTATATATATCCCTGAGTGCCCCTATAGCTATATACTGCCTATGAGCCCCTATATCCTGCCTGGGAGCCCCTATATTCTGCCAGAGAACCCCTATATACTGCATGAGAGCCCCTATATACTGCCTGGGAGCCCCTATATACTACCTGAGAGCCCCCATATACTGCCTGGGAGCCCCAATATACTGCCTGAGAGCCCCTATATACTGCCTGGGAGCCCCTATATATTGCCTGAGTGCGCCTTTATCTATATACTGCCTGGGAGCCCCTATATCCTGCCTGGGAGCCCCTATATCCTGCCTGAGAGCCCCTATATCCTGCCTGAGAGCCCCTATATACTGCCTGGGAGCCCCTATATACTGCCTGGGAGCCCCTATATACTGCCTGAGAGCTCCTATATCTATATACTGCCTGGGAGCCCCTATATACTGCCTGGTAGCTCCTATATCTATATACTGCCTGGGAGCCCTTATATACTGCCTGGGAGCCCCTATATACTACCTGAGAGCCCCTATATACTGCCTGAGAGCCCCTATATACCTCCCTGAATGCCCCTATATCTATATACTGCCTGAAAACCCCTATATACTACCTGAGAGACCCTATATACCTCCCGGAATGCCCCTATATCTATATACTGCCAGAGAGCTCCTATATCCTGCCTGAGTGACTCTATATCTATATACCTGCCTGAGTGACCCTATATCTATATATGCTGCCAGAGAGTTCCCTATATCTATATATACTGCCAGAGAGTAACCCTATATCTATATACCTGCCTGAGAGTGACTCTATATCTATATACCTGCCTGAGAATTCCCTATATCTATATATACTGCCAGAGAGTTCCCTATATCTATATATACTGCCAGCGAGACACCCTATATTTATATACCTGCCTGAGAGTGACCCTATATCTTTATACCTGCCTGAGAGTGACTCTATATCTCTATACCTCCCTAAGTGACCCGTTATTTATTTACCTGCCTCACTGAGGGGACCTATATAGCTTCCTATCACTGGGGCCCTATACACCTACCTAACTGAGGGACTTATATACCTATAATTAAGGAGTTGCTGGAGGGGAAAATTTTGGTTTTGAGAGAATTCTAAGATATTATGAGGTCCAAACTGCAAGGACATATTGACTGGAGAAAATCAGCATGAATGAAGGACCGATAGAGCATCTACATACAACTAGTATCTACCACTATATGGTCACTGTATGGCGGTGGTATATGTTTTCAGAGCCTGTGTACAGCTGATGGTCACATGTGGTGGTTGCGTTCGGTCAGGGTCTGGCAGCAGGATTATTTGAGCCTTAAGTAGTAATAGTTTTGGGTCTTGGTTTTGTAGGAGTTTTTTTTAGTAACATTTATTTGCATGGTCTATTTGCTCCATGTATCGGTGGACTATTTGGTGAGTTATTTGTAAGGTATTACACTGTCATATGTAGGTGAGAGGTTTTGAAAAAGTAAATTTGTCAAGGCTGATTTTAATTGTGCAGTGACTGCTGAGGAGATGGACGGAATCTATGTAGAGTGTGCAGAAAATTAGTGACAGGAACAGAAGTCTTTTCTCTGTAAAAACACATCCACAGCTCACAATGTGGCCCGAAAAATTCCGTGTGAACCCCGCCCTACTGAGCAAAACACAAAGGGCCCAGCCACGGATGTTTTGGAACCCTAGCAACGCCCCTACTTCTTCCATTCCTACAAAGCCAAGCACACCCTCCTTGAGCTGCAGTGGCAGATTGGCCTCCCCAAAATAGGCTTATATGTGATGTTTCCACCCTTTGGAATTCCAGCCTCCATATGTTAGACCGACTGTATGAACAGAGAAAGGCCATTAACGAGTGACTCAGGGAGTCCCTCAGAGTCACTTGCACAGATTGCCCGCAGCATGCTGATTTGCCTGGCTAGTGACAGCCGAATAGTCACCATCCGGCAGAGGGATTACTTCTGGCTCTCCACCCTCTTGGACCCTCGCTACCGGTCAAAAATGGGAGCCTTTTTTCCACCTGCCAAGAGGGAGGAGAAACTCATGTACTATAGAGATTTCCTATGTAGTCAGTTGGCCACTCCCTATGTGCGCCATCGTCCATCCTCTGACAGGTCTAACCGGGCGGTTCCGCATCGCTCGTGTACCACTGCCACAGCTGCTGTGGGAAGGTGGGGAGGTAGGAGCAGTACCAGCTCCATCAACAGCAGCCTAAGTCTGGAGTCGTTAATGAGCAGCTTTCTTCACCCGCCTAGTGAGGAGAGTACTCAGCAGCAGCAGGACCTGGAGCAGACCCTGAACCAGAAGGTGGTGGCCTACTTGGACAGCACTCTGCCACCCCTGGTAGAAGATCCGCTGGATCTATGGGCAGCCAAACTGGATGTGTGGCCGCAACTTGCCAAATTTGCACTGGAGAAGCTGTCCTACCCGGCCAGTAGTGTGCCATCAGAGCGGGTGTTCAGTGCGGTGGGGGCCATAGTTACCCCAAGGAGAACTCGCTTGTCCACCCGAAATGGGGAGAGACTTACCTTTGTCAAGATGATTTCCACACACTGTAACGGTCAGTGGAAGTGGATCCTCTGGACCACCACAAGCGATGGTATAAGCCACGCCAGGGAGCGGAATATAAGTAGGTCCGGTTTTCACCAGAGCCCGCCACAAAGCGGGATGGACTTGCTGCGGCGGATTGCTACCAGGTTGCTACGCCTAACGTTACTTGCTTGCGGTGGCAGCCGAGGTGTTGCGCGGTACAGAATCGTGAAGTAAGCTTGTAGTCGGGGACAGGCAGAAGGTCAGGACAGGCGGCAATGGTTTGTAGATGGGGAAAGGCAGAAGGTCAGGACAGGCGGCAATGGTTCGTGGTCAAGGGACGGAGGCAGAAGGTACTGTACACAGTAGACAAACAAGATACTCAGGAACGCTTCCTCTCAGGGCACTATCGATTCGGCAGGGTAACACAGAAGGGGCAAGACTTAAATAGGGTCAGCGGCCGGTGCAACCAATCAGCGGCGCGCTGTCCCTTTAAATTTAGCTGCAGTATCGCGAGTGCGCATCCGGCCATCAGCAGGAGCACCCGCGCCAATACGGGGGCCGCGGGGACACCCGTAACACACACCAATGCCTTATGCATCAGATTAGATCAGCCATGACGCCTCACCAAAACTTTGAGAAACTAATCTGGAGTCTTCTGGCTACATGCCTCAGCTACTATTCTGATGCTGCCACCCGCCTGATGCCACACATCTACTGCCAGCTGCTCCTTTGCCACCCACCATCTTTACCAGGGACTGGTATTGCCACCCCCCTCCACACTTTGTCATTGTGCCAATCTGTGGCCTACTCATGCTGCTGCCACCTCCACGCTATGTCATTGTGCCACTCTGTGGCCTACTGATGTTGTTGCCACCTTCAGAATTTGTCATTGTGCCACTCTCCGACCTCATGCTGCTGCTGCTGCTGTTGCTGCTGCCACCTCTACCCTCTGTCATTGCGCCACTCTGTGGCCTACTGATGTTGCTGCCACCTCCACCCTTTTTCATTGTTACACTCTGTGGCCTACTCATGTTGCTGCCACTTCCTCAATCTGTCATTGTGCCACTCTGTGGCCTACTGATGTTGCTGCGACCTTCTCAACCTGTCATTGTGCCACTCTGTGGCCTACTGATGTTGCTGCCACCTCCATACTGTGTGATTGTGCCACTCTTTGGCCTACTGATGTTGCTACAACCTTCTCAACCTGTCATTTGCCACTCTGTGGTATAGTGATGTTGCTGCCAACTTCTCAAACTGTCATTTGCCACTCTATGGTCTAGTGATGTAGCTGCCACCTTCTCAACCTGTCATTGGGCCACTTTGTAGTCTAGTGATATTGCTGCCACCTCCTCAACCTGTCATTGTGCCACTCTGTGGCCAAGTGATGTTGCTGCCACCTTCTCAACCTGTGATTGTGCCACGCTGTGGCCTACTGATGTTGCTGCCACCTCCATACTGTGTGATTGTGCCACTCTGTGGCCTACTGATGTTGCTGCCACCTTCTCAACCTGTCATTTGCCACTCTGTGGTCTAGTGATGTTGCTGCCACCTTCTCAACCTGTCATTTGCCACTCTGTGGTCTAGTGATGTTGCTGCCACCTTCTCAACCTGTCATTTGCCACTCTGTGGCCTACTGATGTTGCTGCCACCTCCACACTCTGTGATTGTGCCACTCTGTGGCCTACTCATGCTGCTGCCAACTGAGCACTGTATCACTGGAACACTCTGTGGTTTCCTAATGCTGTTTCCACCCTCCACCACTCTATGACATTGCCACTATGTTTGCTTTTCCCCTCTTTTAATCTGTCAGAAGGAATGAAAAGGATCAGGATTGTCTGATGATTAGGTAGCCAAAAGCAGGAGTGGATACAGAACACAGAAGACATGCAAATATCCCATTTACTGGTCATCTCTGTTTTGGATCAACTCCTGTTTGTTTTTGGCTTTAGCAATGCTGATGGATTATTGACCAATTAAAAGCAGACACTGACGGATGAAAGGAAGGGCAACATGATCAGTGACGTCAACGCAAATTACTGCTGACACCCTCTCCACTCTTTCGGGGGGGCTCTACATGTATCAGCGTTTAGCAGAGCAGGTTCTGTCATAATCTGTGGAATCATCTGATGTCGGTGTAAAAGGAGTGCGCTCTCTGACGCTATAGTAGGATCTTAGCCCTCAGCTTGGTTCTTTCCAGCTGGTGCTAACATTACCTTGTCAGGCTGCGTTCCCACTTCAGTTATTTGGTCAGTTTTGCTCCTGTAACTGCCTAGAGAAGTGAAGTTTGAAGCGATTCTATGAGCGGTGGCTGTCATCTGCATGTCATACTAAAACACAGCATTGTATGAAGACCAAGCCACGCTCCCTATGCATATTTGAGCTTGGCACAATGTTATACAGCACCCCACAGGCTCTCCGCAGCCAGGAAATAGCTTTTTTTAACGCAATTCGCTGCAAATAAATTCGGGTCGAAAATAATTTTGCCGGAAAATTTGGCAAACTTCGCGAATCGAATATTTGAGAAATTCACCCATATCTAATTGTAATGTTATAGCCATTACAATATATGCATTCAATCATACATGTGTCAAAAGCCAATAATGATGTTACTTACCAAAAGATGTCAGGTCTCCAAAAGAAAACACCCCAAAGTAATGTAAAAAAACTATATAGGCAGACAATTTTATTTGGAGGTGCAAGCTACCAATCCGAGATCGACTTTCAGGTTGAACATGCACTATAAGACTTGAATTAGTCATTCAGATTTCTTGTTTGCATCCCCAAAGTAAGTCTTAGACCCAGAACATTTACAAACTTGATTCTAGAACTGTTAGTAATGTGCCCTGTTGGCATCCATCCTTAAAAAAAAAAAAAAGTAAACAGCCGTGATTAAGGATTTGGAAATACGCATGCAGATGTGCTAAGGATAATTTAAAGCTACATTTTGCTAATATTTCTGATAGTATCATGTAGTCAAATATGTTACGCATGGTGCCCTCCAGGGCCAATAATAGGCTAAAGTATACTCAGGGTAGTGTGAAGACCCGTAATATGATGGGCAACAATAACAAGCACAATTATAGATAGGTTGAGCAGAATTAAAGGGAACCTGTCAGATACTTTATGCTGAATGAAGGATGGGCCACAGAAAATCAAAGATTACCCTGACCAAACCAAGTTGATTTAATCCTTTAAACACTCCTGTGTTCACTGGAAACACATCTACTGAAGTTGGGCTGGGTATGAGGAGAAGCTGCAGTGGCTAGGAGAGATGAGTCCAATGTGCTTCTTTGTAGACAAACATGGGAGTAGAGCTGTCATTAAAGATTGCAGGCGTGGGTAACACACACATTGAAATAATTTTTCAGGGCAACAGCAGCTTATCCCTGGACCGGTCCCAACTTCAGTGGATGTTTTCATGGGGAATACCCCAGAGTTTAATGGTTATACCCACATGGTTGGGCCTGGGTAACCTTAAAGGGGTTTTCTCGCTACATGATCTATAATGATGGGGACATTAAAAATAAGCACTTTTGTCATTGGTTTGTATTACCCAAATCATTTAGTATAGAAGCTATGAGCTAATTTGTTAGTGTCTAGAGCTAAATCAGCAGCCTGAAGTTGGGCCACACCCAGCTTTCTGTGCTAGGTGCTATTAGCGGATATTGGCGCTAATAAAGTTATCTCGCTTTTGTCGCTAAAAATCCGGATTCTTATGGATTTTGGCGCTAAAATCAGTATTTTCAGGGACAAAAGCAAGATAACTTTATGAGTGGTAAAATCTGTAAGAAAATGGATTTTAGCACCAAAATCCATAAACAAACGGATTTTTTGTGGCAAAAACGAGTTAACTTTATTAGTGCCAAAATCTGTAAAAATCTGGATTTTATCGCCAAAATCCATTAAAAAAAAGTTTATTTATACATACATTAAAAACGAGACTTGCAGACAAGCAAAATACACGTGTGAAAAACGCACAAAAAAACTGACATTTTTTTCAGCAGCTTTTGACAGGCAGTGGACAAAAAATATCAGTTTTATGAACGTTTTTAGGATTTGGTTTTGTAATGCTAATAGGTTATTTGGTCATCAGGAATCCATATTGTCTGGATCCCTTTAAGACAGTTTGGGTTAACTCACATAAAAAGGTAACTTTTCTAGTGCTTGCAAGAGTAAGGGAAAACAATATCTGTTTCTGCTTTCTTATTGCATAGTTGTTTGGTGAGAAGAGTGTTCATATCAGAAGTTTTCGCAGCCTAGCTTTCTTATCACATAACTTCTGTATTATCACAGAGTTTCTGTATCCATGTTTAGTGAGAAGAGTTCCTGTTGCCAGGAGTTTTGACATGTTTCTCATCCAATGATGGATTTGTCCGGTGTAAGGTGACCTCTCGAGAACTGGCCATTCAAGAGAGAGATATTGTATTGGACAAATGTAAACTATCAGGGTTTGTTAACAAATAAAGGAAGCCAAATGCAAATAAATGTAACTGGACTTAAAGGGGTTGTCTCGCTACAATGATTGGGTTTTAATTAAAATATCTTTAA
This sequence comes from Phyllomedusa bahiana, assembly GCA_025379985.1. Classification (NCBI taxonomy): domain Eukaryota; kingdom Metazoa; phylum Chordata; class Amphibia; order Anura; family Hylidae; genus Phyllomedusa; species Phyllomedusa bahiana. Next base: position 50,875 of record JAODAL010017083.1, read on the forward strand.
AAAACAAGCAGCTTTGCAATATATGTTCATTACAAATTTCCTACTGATTTTGAGTTATCCCTGTTAGTAGTAGTGCATCAGCTCCTGAAATCACTATAGCAGCTGACCTGTTGATTGTTATCTCACTGCTGCTGGTCCTGGTGACTCATCTGTTTCTGAATACAGGTTGGAGCACAGAGCCCCTCCCACACAGTATGCTTCTGTAGGGAAGGGAGGGGGAGGGCTCTGGCTTCTGTGTCTGTGTGGATTAACCCTGTGTGTGCCTGCTCCCTCCTGCTCTCTACACAGATTGAGGAGAGCAGAGGTGAGGCTGATCTGTGGTCAGTAGATGTGACAGCAGTGAAGTGTGTTACTATAATCATGATGTATCTGTGGAGCTTTGACTATAAAAATAGAACAGATCAGGGGAGCATGTGAACGGTTCATACCCCTCCCTGCTCTGCTGTATTAGTGACACATTGTGATTATAGTAACTCACTTCACAGCTGCCCTGTGTCTGTTCTGACAGGGTTTGTTTGTTGTTGCTTGAGATGTGGAGATTTGTATGCTAAGCAGGGGGTATAGGAACCTTTACATCCCCCCTGCTCTGCTATTAGCATACACAGCTTCACAGACCTCTTCACACTCATAGATCAGCCCTCTCCCTGGGTCTCCTGACTCTGTGGAGCTGACAGTGCAGCTGATTCAGCAGTGAGTAGCAGATCTAGGCAGGCACACACAGTGTTAACTCTGGCAGCAAACCCCCTCGCCCTCTTCCTGCTGTATAGAAGGAGAGCTGTCTGTGTGCTGAGGGGAGAGGGGAAGGAGGAGGAGAAGAGGCAGACAAGAAGCACGCCCCTGAATTCAAAAATCCTTTGCTGCCAGACACATTGAAGTAGGCTGAAAGCCTGTAGTGAGACAACTCCTTTAAGGAGTTCCTATAGCGCTTCACAGGTTGCAAATAAATGAAGAAAAAACCAACTAGTAATGTTAAGTTGGTTTATTAAAACAAAAAACAGTAAATTGCTTCGCATTTCACAGGAATTCTATCCTGCTTCATCAGGCATATATAACATAGAACAAACCCCGTTTTTAAATGCTCCTTGAAATGGAAACGAGGCTCAATGTTTAACTCTTAATTGGGTGGATAACAATGAACAGCATGAGAATTCAATACATATACACAGATTTAACAAGATTAAATTAAAACATAAATATTTGAATACTTTAAAATCATGTTAAAACACAATAAATATACATATCCATACTAATTCATACACTATTTTAACAGTAAAAGACATATAAAAAATATATGAAATGTACAGAAAAAACAAACTGTAAAATAGCCAGGGATTGAACCCCCAAACTGCTAACTGCAAGCTCACTTAACTAACCTCTACGCTATATCTGCACAACTAATTTATAGTGTCTTGTGCTTCATTTAGACCATAAAGGGGAATAGTATTGAGCTTATAGATCCAGAAAACCTCTCTGTTTGCTAACTTCCTATGGCAATCTGGATCTTCACTATCTATAAGCTCAAGTGGTTGAACGGTAAATATCGGTTTCATCTGTAATATGATAACATGAGCTGTACCATAAATTGTACAGCTGAATAAGGTGAGCCTTATCCAATATTGTTACCTATCCCTGGTGTTACATAGTTCACACACATTGCACTTTTTGTCTGCTTCTTTCCTGAGGAACGTCCATTACGGAACCCGGGAAATTTTGAAACTATCAGGGTTTGTGTAACATTTTGTTACACTGTAAGAAATACAGAATTTTGAATAATGAAATACTTATAATGAGGTATATTTTGGTATGATATATAGAATTTATTTCAGTTGTACTGTACAATCTAAGATGGAGGCTCTAACATGAATCACATGGCAGTTAAGACTGGTTGTCCTGATGCCTTTCACTTGCTAATTAAGGTAAAACAATAGGGCTCAGGATAACATTTTATAACCTGGCCTTCTAGATGATGCAGCACTAAAGGTGTGTAGGCCTCATGGGTAAATGGGGGCAGGTATCGTCTTGAGATGGGAGCAGGTATGGGCTAAAAAATAGACCAGTATGCTCTTGGACGGCCCTTTTTGTCTCTTGGGGAGGAAGCCAGCAGGATGGCACATGGCTCTGCACTGCACATGAAATTGGTGTGTGACCCTGGATGGTAACATAACATTGTATTTTGTTAGATGCTATATGATTTGTAGCTGTTATTGGTAATTGGTTGTGTAGTGTTTATGTAACATTTGTTTCCTTTCTTTTGTTCCTGTATATCTCTATATCATTTATAACCATAAATCAATTTCATATGCTATACAATATACATTTACTCATGTCTCACTTTGTTGTACCTAACCATTCGAATCTAACCCAGTAAGAGGGTGATTGTATATATACAGTATATGTTTGTATAGATACAAATTTATTTATGATATTTGTATGAATATATATATGTATATGATACAGGGAATTTCTTACAACACAAGCGTTTGTTTCACAATATTATATAAGCTAGAGCACATGGTGGTGAGATCAGAAGCCATCTTGGACCGGGGACGCCCATGTAGATCCCAGGTGATCTTTCTGCTCTCACCGCTGTGGCTTCTCGCGGATGGAGATAAGGCAGTCTTGAAACCCTGCTGAAGTTCGCAGTGTGAGTATGTTAACCCTTGTATTGTGCTGGATTTATAGACCTGCTATAGTGATGCTAACTGGTCCTTGGGGCAGGAGAATAGATTCAGGTGCTTTAAAGTAAGTTAAAGGGAACCTGTCACATAGGTTATGTTCCCCTTTCTGAGGGCAGCACAAGCTAGTGTCAGACATGCTGTTTCTAGTGCTGTGTCCCTTACTCTGTAAGATGCTGGAGTGTTAGAGTATGTACCCGTCAAATCTTATTCATGAGTAGGTGTTAACCCAACCCACCAAAGGCTAGCCCCACCCACTGGCAGTTATTCACATGTTTCTACCTATTCAAAGTAATAGGTTTATCAGTTAAGGTGGGCGGGGCTAACCTCAGATGGGCGGGGGTTGAAAAAAAACTGACTCTTTGAATGACTATTCGAATGACTCTTCTGGATGAAAACTGCAGATTTTATTGTTTATACTATTTGTTTTTTATTTCTTAATAAAGCTTTTGAATCTGAAAACAAAACTGCAGATTTTAGCATTAAATACTCTAAAACTACAGCATCTTACATAATAAGGGACACAGCGCTGGAAACAGCATGTCTGACACTAGCTTGTGCTGCCCTCAGCAAGGGGGGCATAAACTATGTGATAGGTTCTCTTTAACTCTTGTACTGTCCTGAGTTTGTAGACTTGCTATAGTGATGCTAACTGGTCCTTGGGGCAGGAGATAAATTCAGGTGCTTTACAGTGTGCAGTGTAAATAATACAGTATTGTATTAGTTCATGGACCTGCCATAAGGCACTGGAGGATTCTGTGGTGGGAAACAGGTTGGAGTGTTTTATGGTATTGTGCTCATTAGTGACAAGTGTGAGTGCTTTGCCTTATCACATTCATCCGGTGGACCCACTGTAGTCAGGTTCAGGAGCCCTGGAGCAGGAGATGGGTGTTTGTGCTTTACCTTTGTTACTTATATGATGTAAATACATGCTTTGCTTCTGTAATCTATATTGTGCAAAAGTATACACAATATCACACTATCTTCTTGAAGTTGTATGTAATCATAGAATTCTTCATATAATAAAGTTTATAAAGCATTGGAGGCTGCCTTCTTTAAAGCCGTATCCGACCCACACAAATAGTTGGCAAAACATTTGGTACCAGAAGTGTAAAACATACGGCAGAAGGTTTTTCTTATTAAAGGAGTGTTGTCAGCAACCTTCTGACCTTAGGAGTCAAATTTTAGCAAAATTCCAATAATCTGAAATATGGTGTAGAACACATGGCAGAAGGTTTTCCTTATTAAAGGAGTGTTGATAGCGACCTCCTGACCTTAAAGGGAACCTGTCACATAGGTTATGCCCCCCTTGCTGAGGGCAGCACAAGCCAGTGTCAGACCTGCTGTTTCCAGCGCTGTGCCCCTTATTCTGTAAGATGCTAGAGTTTTAGAGCTTTTACCCCTCAAATCTTATTCATGAGCAGGTGTTAGCTCCACCCACCAAAGGCTAGCCCCGCCCACTGACAGTTATTCTCATGTTTCAAATTAATAGGTTTGTCAGTTGAGGTGGGTGGGGCTAGCCTCAGGTGGACGGGGTTTGAAATAAACTGACACTCTGAATGACTCTTCGAATGACTCTTTTGGCTGAAAACTGCAGATTTGAGCATTAAATACACAAAAACGACAGCATCTTACAGAATAAAGGACACAGGGCTGGAAACAGCAGGTCTGACACTGGCTTGTGCTGTCCTCAGCAAGGGGGGCATAACCTATGCGACAGGTTCTCTTTAAAAATCTAATTTTAGCAGAACTCCAATAATCCGGAATAGAGTGTAAAACACATGGCAAAAGGTTTTCCTTATTAAAGGAGTGTTGATAGTGACCTCCTGACCTTAAAAATCAAATGTTAGCAGAATTCCAATAATCCGGAATATGGTGTAAAACAAATGGCAGAAGGTTTTTCTTATTAAAGCAGTGTTGATAGCGACCTCCTGACCTTAAAAATCAAATTTTAGTAAAATTCCGATAATCCGGAATATGGTGTAAAACACATGGCAGAAGGTTTTTCTTATTAAGACTGTGTTGCTAGCAGCCTCTGGACCTTAAAAATCTAATTTTAGCAGAATTCTGATAATCCGGAATATGTTGTAAAACACATGGCAAAAGGTTTTCCTTATTAAAGGAGTGTTGATAGTGACCTCCTGACCTTAAAAATCAAATTTTAGCAGAATTCCGATAATCCAGAATATGGTGTAAAACACATGGCAGAAGGTTTTTCTTATTAAAGGAGTGTTAACAGAGACATCCTGACCTTAAAAATCAAATTTTAGCAGAATTCCAATAATCCGGCATATAGTGTAAAACACATGTTAGGAGGTTTTTCTTATTAAGGCTGTATTGTTAGCGACATTTTGACCTGAAAAGTCAAATTTTAGTAAAATTCCGATAGTCTGGAATTTTGAACCTCCATCCAATAATCCAGAATATAGTGTGAAATTGTGTAAAACATGTCTCTCTTTAAGAAGAAAGAGGTTGTAAATATATCTGTTGATATTTCAGGCTGGGAGCAGGCTCCCTATTGTGTTTTGTCCAATAAGTGGTCACAATGTGTTTCATTGAGTGAATCAGGGGATAAGTGTATAAAAGATGCTGAACCAATTGATGTGGTTACGCATTTGCAAAAGGTGAAAATTGAAAGGAACAAGAAATTGAATGCAGAAGCAGGAGAGGTTGGATTTTGTTACGTGCTTATAGGAAACAGCATGAAGAACGTATTTAGTTCTTGAAAAAAAAACAGGAGAGAGAAAAAAAAAAGTAAGTAATGAACATAGTTAAAAAGCAAGTGAGATAGAAATAAAGAGGTGTTTTAAAGACATAGGACAAATATCTATATCAGTTTTGTTTTAGGAAAATAGCAATCCGGCATATAAGACACCCTGTAATAGCTAAGACCCAAGTCTCTTTATCTGGCATGTTATCTCTAGAGAAACACATGCAGTGTGTATACATATTAGAAGTGATTTTATGTGCCCAGATAAGCAGTATGAAAGTTTATAGTCTCCAAATTAATGTGTAGAGTCTGAAGTCCGTGGTCTATGGAGTTACTATCTTAGACAGGTTCAGTTCTGTTTTCAGAGTCAAATATTGTCATATGTTTTGATTTGTTTGTTTGTAAACTTGTTCTTGTATTGTGTTCTGTCTTGCAAGAATGAGCCACAGGAGAATGTGTAGTTTTTGATAATGTGGTATTTATTTGTTGTATGGTTCTGTCCTGTCTCTACAACATAGATACCTCCAATGGAATAGTTAGTGTATAAACATACAAAACTTGATGTACAACCTGTAAATGTTCCCGGGAGTGTATAGCCTTGAGTGGGGGGAAAATTTTTGTTTTTGGTCGTGATGAAAACATTTCGTTACACACAAGTAATTACTTGTAAAAAGGATTTTTTATCGGGAAAAGTTTAAAGGGCCACATTTGTAATGATCTGAGCTTACCATTTACATAAGAAATTTTACTTTTAATTGACTGATATGTTTGTGTTTTCTTCCAGGCAAATTTCCTGAAATATTTGATTTAAAAATTTAACGTTTATTCCAAAAGCTAGCCCAAATTTGGCTTTATTGAAGGAAAAAGTTTTTTGTTTCATTGACATGTTTTTTTTTACTGCAATTAGGAAACCATCTGTAGACGAGTAGGGTGCATAGAGAATATACTTTGTGATCCTTTTAGTTTGTTTGTAAACATAAACAATGCATGTCAGTCGGGTGTATGTATTTACTACCTATATTGTAAAAAAAAGGAAAATCCCAAAAGGGTTTTTGTTAAAGATAAATCACATGGACACGAGCTCATTTTTGATCCCTTTATTTGCACACTTTTTAGTTTTGAAAAAGTTTTTTTGTAATGTTGTTTTTTTTGGACTCTTTTCTAATGTTTTTTTCCCTTCCCCGAACTTAACTGCCCGGGGTGGATTAATTTTCTTTTTTAAATTGCAGATGGAAAAAAAAAGATTTTTAGTGATCCAACTTTTCAATAAAAGTCATCGCGCTACACTTGTTGAAATCAAGCGTCAGGGCACAGGAAAGTTAACCCTGAGTTTATTTGGGAGTACTACTGGGTTTTTGGAAAAATTAAAATTTTTGTTCAACGTGTCCCAAAAGTAACACAACTTTCATTCCTTATTTATTTTTTTTTTTTAGCTCCCCAATTTATAAAGATTTCAAAGAAATTTCCCTTTGTGTTAAAGGGGAGACACCATTTCGTTTTCCCCCAAAAGTGTGATGGGGGGGGGGGGGGGGGGGGGGGGGGGGGGGGGGGGGGTGTGATTGTTTATTTTTTGTTTTTTTTGTTTTGATTTTTATTGCCATTTCGACTAACCGTTTAAATTTTTTTGAATACTAAATGGGCAATGTCATATTGCATATAACGGTCTTTTTTTGTTTTATGTTAATCTGCTCTAGAAGTAAAGGCCTGAGTAAAAAAACCCAAAATATTCTAGGGGAAAAATTAAAAATGAACAAAGTTAATGTTAAAAATAAAAGCCATAGTAGTGAGTTTATGACATAGAAGGTATTAGGGGAGGGCAGGAACAGTTTCCATATCTTTTGGTTTAGAAGCAGTAAAATGGTTGACTGTGTTCTATACTAGGCCCATACAGATGGGTGGGCAATCATTTACTATCTCTTTATCTGAGAAGATAAATGTCGAGGAAAAAAGGAAAAAAAAGGGAATCAATTGATATTAGTTTATAACAGCTATGATATGTGCACTCCAGTATGAGTGGAAAAATGTTTTGGTTCCACTCACTCTTTAAACGATGGTGCAAGAATTTGGGTAAAACAACCAAGGGATAAAGGCCCTCCAGAGCCTGTAGAAGTTATTGCTAGAGGGACAAAATTGGTAGTGAGGAAACTAGGAGAAGGAAAGTGGGCAACAGATGTGATCTCAGAGAATAATAAGTCTGTTCTTTCTTTTCAGTACCCAGTCCAAACTTGGAGACGGTGGTTGATCAGTATTGCAGGCATGGTCCTTTTGGTCTCTGTTATTACCCAATCGTTGCATCAACAAAGAGAGGATGTGCCAGACAAGGAGAATATGACATTATGGAAAATTAAACAGAATCTATGGATTTATTTGGATTTATTTGATGAACATGAGCCATTTATGTAGACAAAAATTGCTACTGCTACCGATATATTAGAGACTTGCATGGTACCTGTACCAACCCCCTCGCAATTATAGACAAAATTTTTAGGGGGGTCTGTCCGAGATAAGGAGATCGAAGATGGAGATGTGATCCAGAATTATACTTACCATTCATATTATGCTTGTATAAACTGTACTGGAGAGGATCCTTACTGAAGATATGATATATAGACTCAAAATATTGTAGCCACTGAAGTATGCTATCAAATGATTTATAATCCAATTAGGATAGGGAAATGTCAGCAAACAAAAATAGGAGGTGAAAAAAGTCATAATGAAAATAATATATGGATTCTGGATGGTCAAGGGTGGATTGTAGTGCCAAGGGAGTAATTGACCATTCAGAGTCCATGTTGACAGTCAGAGATTCTAGGGTTATCCTTTGTGCTTGTAGGATCCCCTGCAGTAGCTGCATATGCTGCTAGGGTTGTAGGGAGATTATCGTGTCTGGTAGCTAGATCAATAAATACTACCAGTAGAGCCTTAGAAGATACATTATTAGATATATAAAGTTATTGAAAAGCTATTTCTATAGAATAGAGCGATTATAGATTGTTATAATTGTATGTATTGTTTTTACTTGCCAGATTGAAGCCAGGGTTTGCAGTCCCAGATAGATTAGTTACATGATGACATTGAACACATCATACAAAGTCACGGTAACTGGTGGGATTGGTTATTTTCCTGGTTACCTGATCTTGGTTATTTATGCTATATTTTAGGAGTAATTTTTGCCATAATCTGTGCGTGTATCGCCTTCTGCTGACGCATACAATGTATCCCCTCTCTTGTGGCAATGTTTCGTTCACCTACTACTGCCACTCTCTCCCCAGGGAGTGGCAATATATGGCAATATATATAAATGAAATATGGATTCTGGATGACTAAGGGTAGAATGTAATGCTAATAGGTTATTTGGTCATCAGGAATCCATATTGTCTGGATCCCTTTAAGACAGTTTGGGTTAACTCACATAAATAGGTAACTTTTCTAGTGCTTGAAAGAGTTAGGGAAAACAATATCTGTTTCTGCTTTCTTATCGCATAGTTGTTTGGTGAGAAGAGTGTTCGTACCAGGAGTTTTCGCAGCCTGGCTTTCTTATCACATAGCTTCTGTATTATCTCAGAGTTTCTGTATCCATGTTTAGTGAGAAGAGTTCTTGTTGCCAGGAGTTTAGACATGATTCTCATCCAATGATGGATTTGTCCGGTGTAAGGTGACCTCTCAAGACTGGCCATTCAAGAGAGAGATATTATAATGGGCAAATGTAACCTATCAGGGTGTGTGTAACATTTGGTTACACAAGTGTTTGTTTCAAAATATGCAGTATTGTATTAGTTCATGGACCTGCCATAAGGCACTGGAGGATTATGTGGTGGGAGACAGGTTGGAGTGTTTTATGGTATTGTACTCATTAGTGACAAGTGTGAGTGCTTTGCCTTATCGCATTCATCTGGTGGACCCACCGTAGTCAGGTTCAGGAGCCCTGGGGCAGGAGATGGGTGTTTATGCTTAACCTTTGTTACTTATATGATGTAAATGCGTGCTTTGCTTCTGTAATCTATTTTATGCAAAAGTATACACAATATCACACTATCTTCTTGTAGTTGCATGTAATCATTGAATTCTTCATATAATAAAGTTAATAAAGCATCGGAGGTTGCCTTCTTTAAAGCCGTATCCAACCCACACAAATAGTTGGCAAAACAGGCTTTCAGGTAGTTTTTTTGTTCACTGCAGTGAAAACATAGCCTTACTGTTTACAGCAATATAGGTGTTCTGGTTACAAGGAGCTTGTGGAGGGAGGTTACATCTCTCCAGGCATGAGAACTGACCGCTGCAGGAGGTCTGAAGAGCTGTGACACACTGCTCACACAGAGTGATGATGATAACTAAGGAGTAAGCAGGGAAGATACAGGGAAGATACAGTGAGGGAAGACACGCCTACTGAGAGGTGAGACACGGCCCTGGTGTCAGGGCTGGGCAGCGCTCGGCTTGCAGGGAGGAAGAGTCTGCAGCAGCTGATCAGCGACTCTACCCTGATAGACAGTCTGCTGGGAGCTGTGTGAGTGACAGAGGTCTAGCCACTCCTGACAGGGGGCGTGTCGCACCAGCCAATGGGAGGACCCGGAGGCTGCTCCAATCAGCTACAGGGGCGGTATCTGGGGATCACATTTAAACTCCCTACTAGCTGAGTGCTGCGCCTGCGATATTTTCCTGGCTGCCTATTACCGGTGCTATTTTGTTGTCTGCCTACCTGTGTACCTGACCTCGGCTTGTTCTTCTAACCCCGGCTTGTCTTCTGTTTTTTGTACCTTGCGCCCGTTTGGCTTTTGACCCCAGCTTGTTTACGTTTATCCCTCTGTTTCTGATTCGTGGCTTGGCGTTCCTGATTTGGTATTGACTCGGACTGTCTGACTATTCTTCCTCCTGACGGCCGCAGCACTTTAGCAGCGCAGGGACTGTTGCCCAGTTGCCGTCTGCCGCCTAGGTCAGCATGTCAAGTAGGCAGGGACAGTGGGCTGGGTTCCAGTCAGGGCTCACTGTACCTCCCTTGACGTGACACCTGGATTCTAAGCTATTAAATGCTGCCCAATTATATATATATATATATATATACGCTACCGTTCGAAAGTTTGGAGTCACTTAGAAATTTGCTTATTTTTGAAAGAAAAGCAAAACATCCCAGGACAGGAGACAGTGTACAAGTAAGTAAGGGATGTGGGGAGAACAGAGCAATGATACTGACACTCACACACATTTCAGAGGATGACTGATGGGGCATGCTGGAACTTCTAGTTGTCACATTTGCCATCCTTTGAGATAAGTCACTGCAGCTGCAATAAAATGTCCTTTACATACATATAGCTTATGGATGGTGACTCTAAACTTTAAGATATAATATATATATACATACATATATATATATATATATATATATATATAATACATATTATATATATATATATATATATATAATAGTGAGCTCTAACGGCTCTGCGATCTTGGCACAAGTGTATTTTCAGGCAAAGACAGAGACAGATCTTCAGGTGCAAAAATACAGGGCCTCTGTATTTTTATTAGCAGCAAACAGAAAAACAAGCCCGTCTGGGCTCTAACTAACAAAGACCAACTTACTGACAGCTTGTAAGTTTCCCTGATAGTTTTCCAGCATGTCTCAACCCAAGACTTGAAGGTAGTCAGGGGTTGTAACCACCTCTAGTCAGCTTCCCTGCTGACTTATATATTCCAGGTAAATCCTGGAGTGGAACCATGGGGAGTGAGCACCCACCCTGCTCTATGCTCACTCCCAATGAAAGGCCGACCCAGGAATGGCTGAAAGCCTTACTAACATTAAACGTTAAACATATGTCGACAGTCTATACTGTTGACACCTATCTAATATTGGCCTTTCATTCCCCCAAGGATCCTTACCTTGGGGGCATGTGTCTGGACATTTGAAGGTGCACGCAAGGACGCTGGCCGGGATGTATACTCTGTTGTACATGCTTCCTGCTGTTGCCACCTTACATATCCCTCCCCCCTCTGCTCAGATCTGTGGGGCGGAGCACCTTGTGTCCTGAAACTGTGCACTCTAGACAACGCATCGGCATTTGCTTGCTGGGACCCGGGACGGTGTTCCACACAGAATTTTAAGTCCTGCAGAGCCAGGAACCACCGGGTCACCCTTGCGTTCTTCCCTTTATTTTGGGCCATCCATTTCAATGGGGAGTGATCTGTGATCACCCTAAATTGCCTCCCCACTAGATAATACCTCAGCGACTCGATTGCCCACTTTAGGGCCAGACATTCCCTCTCTACAATTGAGTAGTTTTTTTTCCTGCTGCCGACAGCTTTCGGATGAGGTACACAACTGGGTGTTCTTCCCCATTAACCCTTTGGGACAAGACTGCCCCTAAGCCTACTTCTGAGGCATCCGTCTGTACCATCAACTCTTACTGAATGTTAGGGATGATCAGTACAGGCCTACTACATGGAACCTCTTTAAGTTTTTGGAAGGCTTGTCAGCCTCCGGACTCCACTTTACCATGGTGGATTTCGATCCCTTGGTGAGGTCTGTGAGAGGGGCAGCTATTGAGGCGAAGCCTGGCACAAACCTCCTATAATAGCCTGCAATGCCCAAGAATGCTCTAACCTGTTTTTTGGACACCGGTTGAGGCCAATTCTGAATGGCTTCCAGCTTATCTAGTTGGGGTTTGATGATCCCTCGGCCGATATTGTACCCGAGGTAGCGAGCCTCCTCTAGCCCTATCGCACATTTCTGTGGATTGGCCGTTAGCCCGGCGGCCCCTATTGCATCTAGGACCGCTTGCACCTTTACCAGATGGGAATCCCAATCGGCACTGTAGATTACCACATCATCCAGGTATGCGGCTGCGTAATTTTTATGCGGCTGCAGGATGATGTCCATTAGCCTCTGAAAGGTCGCAGGGGCCCCATGTAGACCAAAGGGAAGGACCACATACTGGAAATGTCCCTCTGGGGTAGAGAATGCTGTTTTTTCCCTGGCCTCATCTGTGAGGGGAACCTGCCAATACCCCTTGGTGAGGTCTAAGGTGGTCATATACCTCGCAGGTCCCAACCTATCGATCAGCTCGTCGACCCTTGGCATGGGGTAGGCGTCGAATTTGGAGATCTCATTCAACTTGCGGAAATCGTTACAGAACCGCAAGCTGCCATCTGGTTTAGGAATAATCATGATGGGGCTTGACCACCCACTTTGGGACTTCTCTATGACCTCTAGGGCTAGCATTTTCCTCACTTCCTCTGAAATGGCTTGCCTCTGGGCTTCTGGCACCCTGTACGGTCTCAACCGCACCTTTTGACCTGGCTCGGTGATAATATAATGTTTGATGATGTCTGTCCGGCCAGGCAGTTCAGAGAAGACCCCTCGGTTCCTCTGTAGGAATTCCTTGACCTCCTGCCTCTGGACCTCTGACAGGGACTCTGCGATACGGACAGGGGGTAACCCCTTGTTTGGGACCTCCCTGACCTCCTTTGCAGCCACCAGACTTTCTCGGTCCTTCCAGGGTTTGATGAGGTTGACATGATAGATCTGATAAGGCTTTCTTTTCCCTGGCTGGAAAACCTTATAGTTCACCTCACTCACCCATTCGCAGATCTCATATGGGCCTTGCCACTTGGCTAGAAATTTGCTCTCTACAGTCCGGGCAAGTACGAGCACCCTGTCCCCTGGCTGAAAGGATCTGACCCTTGCGGTCCTGTTGTAAACCCAGGCCTGAGCTTCCTGTGCCTGCTGCATGTTCTCCCTTACAATGGGCATAACTGCCGCGATCCTGTCCTGCATGTCAGCTATATGCTAGATGACACTTCTGTAAGGGGTTTCCTCTTGTTCCCAGGTCTCTCTGGCAATGTCCAGGAGCCCTCGGGGATGTCTCCCATATAGCAGCTCGAATGGAGAGAACCCCGTGGATGCCTGTGGGACTTCCCAGATGGAGAACATCAGATAGGGCAACAGGCGATCCCAATCCCTCCCATCCTTGTCCACCACCTTTCTTAACATCCCTTTTAAGGTCTTGTTGAAATGCTCTACCAGACCATTGGCCTGGGGATGGTACACGGAGCTGCGCAGGTGGGTAATTTTTAGTAGGCGACACAGCTCTTTGGTCACCTTGGACATAAATGGAGTGCCCTGATCTGTCAGGATCTCCTTAGGGATCCCTGTACGGGTGAAGAAATAGAAGAGCTCCTTAGCTATCCCTTTGGAGGAGGTGTTTCTGAGGGGTATGGCCTCGGGGTAGCGGGTGGCATAATCCAATACCACTAGGATATGCTGATGTCCTCGGGCCGACTTAGGGAGGGGACCGACCAGATCCATGCCAATCCACTCAAATGGCACCTCTATAATGGGCAGAGGAACCAACGGACTCTGGAGATGGGGCCTAGGCGCATGGACCTGACACTCCGGACACGATTGACAGAACTCTTCTACTGCCCTATAGATACCGGGCCAGTAAAAGTTCCACTCCACCCGCTCCCTAGTTTTCTCCACCCCCAAATGTCCTCCCAACATATGGAAATGGACTAGCTCCAGTACCAAACGGACATGGGTTCGGGGTACAACCAACTGCTTCACCACCTCTGTTGGTGTCTTTTTCTCCCTGTACAGGAGGTTATCCTGTATGGCGAAGTGAGGGTATACCAACTCCTCCGCTGGTTCCTGTGGTTTACCATCTATGACCTTTACGCTTTTCCAAGCGTTCTGCAAGTTAGGGTCCCTCAATTGTTCCGTGCCAAAATTCCCTCTCGAGACTGGCAAGGAGGAGAGTTCCAACTCAGAGGGGGTCTCCTCTGGATCTCAAGCCAGGACCAATAATGGAAAAGGCACTTGTTCTACATTATCACCATGGCATACGTTACTTACAGGCGGTACCACATCATACATGCATTTGTTTTTATTCCCCCATAAATCCCAAAACAAGGGGAAATCACACCCAACAATTGCCCTATGGGGTAAGCTTGCCACAACGGCAACCTCATGTTGTGCAACCCCACAGGCAGTCTCTATTGCCAGTATGGCAGTGGGGTAGCCCTTGGTGTCACCATGGATACACACTACCCCTATTTGGCGTGCATGAAGTTGGTCCGGGTTCACCAGTTGAGCTTGCACTAGGGTCACTAAGCTCCCCGAGTCCAGGAGGGCCTGCACCGAATGTCCATTAACAGTCACAGTGCACTCTCGTCGGTCCACCCCAGCAGCAACCCGAGTGGAGTAAGATGACCATGCAAACCATGAGGTACGCCTCCCCAACCCACATTCCATGGGTTCCTCCCTACCCGGGCAACGTGCCGTCACATGTCCCAGTCCTTGACACCGCCAGCAGACTATGGGGTCCCGGGCCTTGGACCGCGGTCGTGTCCGTGCCCCTGTGTCTGGTCCCGTTGTGGCTCCCTGTGAGGGACTTACTACGGCGGTGGCAGTTGCTCTACACCTGCTTCTGCTCAGTGTTACTCACCTGGCCCTGCTTCCACGCGTGTCCGTCCTCTGTGGCTTCCGCGGCGTGTGTGCGCACCCCATAGGGCGCGCCCGTGCCAGCCTGCGGACACTTATGCACACAGTGCTCCTGCTTCCTGCCCGTGACCCCTGACCCTTTCCTTCATAAGGAACTTCCTCACTGGACTCAGGGTCAGTTCGTTGGTGTTGTTCCATAGAGCTAGACCTCTGCTGCTAAGCTGCTGCCTTGTTAACCCCCTGGTTTCCAGAGTGTCTGCTAAGCTTCTGTCTAAACGTCTGCATTACTCGGCGCTGTCCAGCGCAACTTATACCTGCTGAACTCCTGTCGCTGCACCAGTCAGCTATCCCTGCTGTGTAATCTGTTATCACCCTGGGACTGTGCTTCCATTAATCAGCTACTGCATCTGTTTATCTGTCACCTGTGTCCTGCACTTCGGCTAGCCACCGCGAGTACTGCCATCTCTGCCCGCGGTGGGCTCTGAGGATCACTTGTACCTGGGCGTTTCTGGCTTTGCGGCCAGTAAACGTGACAATGTATATATACACATACACAATCTCTGGGGTACCTTGTCTAATATAATCTCTTTTGTACAGTGTCTAATGTAATCTCTGGGGTACGGTGTGTAATATAATCTCTGTTGTACAGTGTGTAATGTAGTAATCTTTGGGGTACAGTGTGTAATGTAATCTCTGGGGTACAGTGTGTAAGTAATCTCTGGGGTACAGTGTGTAATGTACTCTCTGGGGTACAGTGTGTAAGTAATCTCTGGGGTACAGTGTGTAATGTAATCTCTGGGGTACAGTGTGTATTGTAATCTCTGGGGTATGGTGTAATGTAATCTCTGGGGTACAGTGTGTAATGTACTCTCTGGGGTACAGGGTGTAATGTAATCTCTGGGGTACAGTGTGTAATGTAATCTCAATCTCTGGGGTACAGTGTGTAATGTAATCTCTGGGCTCTGGGGTATGGCATAATGTAGTCTCTGGGGTACAGTGTGTAATGTAATCTCTGGGGTATGGTGTATGGTAAACTCTGGGGTAAATTGTGTAATGTAATCTCTGGGATACAGGTGTAATGTAATCTCTGGGGTATGGTGTAATATAATTTCTGTTGTACAGTGTGTAATGTAATCTCTGGGGTACCGTGTGTAATGTAATCTCTGGAGTACAGTGAGTAATGTAATTCATTTCTAGAGTTCAGTGTGTAATATAATACATTTTGGGTTATAATGAATTATATTATTTCTTGAGTATAATGTGCAATTCATTTCTAAGGTGCAGTTAGTAATGTCATTTCTGTGGCTCCCATGTGTAATATAATTCATTTCTGGGGTGCAGTGAGTGATGTCATTTCTGGTGTATGGTTTGCAATAAAATACATTTTGGGGTAGAGTATGTGACATAAGTGATTCCTAGGCATACAGTGAGATCGAAATTTGCTACATTTTGCAACATTTTTTATTCCCATGTAGAGGAGGAAATATTATAGGGGGCTGGTTCGGTTTCATTGCCAGGGCTGCTTTTTAGTCCCAGTCCAGCCCTGAACTTCAGTAATTAGAGAGATTCATAACCTTACGGATTGCACCTAAAGTGTTTGCCATAAGGACTCTATTGCAGCTTGTGTTAGAACTACTGACACATTTTAAAGACCATTTTTCCCCCCTTCTGTTGTAATCACCTGTGGTGTAATCTTTAATTTTTGATCTTCGTTGCTATTGCACCGGGATAATGGGCAGCATGACTGGCAATTTTCGTCAGTGCATAGTCTGCCATATGTATGCACTACTGGAGTAAGAGGTCCAGGGTGAATACCGCTGTGACAGATGTGAGCATGTTGCTACTCTAGAAGCTCGTATTATAGATCTGGAGGCAGTGTTGGACTGAGGGGTCTGGGACCCACAGGAGAGTTGATCTTGGGGGGGCCCACCCTACTGTACATGAAAATATTACCGGCCTCTCGGACATAAATGCTTCCATTTTACTACATAATACAGTGTGCAAAAAAGAACTGTATGGTGTAGTACAATAGCAAGTGAGTCACACATTTGTCAGTCTAACATATCATAGACACAGGGCTAAGTAGCTCCATCCATATCCCCCTCCACCCACATACAATATCCCCCTCCACGTTTCCCTTGGTCACGCACCTCACCACCTTCTAAATTAAACACCAGCAAGAAAGTAGAAGTGTAACTCCTATCACAGGGTCAGGTGTTCCCTCACTCTTACAATCAGGAACACATGTACTCTGCCACTATACTAGTGCCGATATAACCTACAGCACCGCCATATAGAGACCACAGCTCAGGTATAACCTACAGCACCGCCATATAGAGACCACAGCTCAGATATAACCTACAGCACCGCCATATAGAGACCACAGCTCAGATATAACCTACAGCACCGCCATATAGAGACCACAGCTCAGATATAACCTACAGCACCGCCATATAGAGACCACAGCTCAGATATAACCTACAGCACCGCCATATAGAGACCACAGCGCAGGTATAACCTACAACACTGCCATATAGAGACCACAGCTCAGGTATAACCTACAACACCGCCATATAGAGACTAGAGATGGGCGAATTGATTCTAACGAAGTGGAATTCGTTTAGAATTTCAGGAAAACTTCGGTTCGGAACGAAGTCGAACTTTGGGGTACTTCGCGTGAACGAAGTGTGCTTTTGATTGATAAAATGGCTGCGAGCACATGGCGTTACATGGGGCAAAGAACTCTGGGAGGAAGAAGGGCATAGCCTACATGACATGTGCATAGATGAAGCCAATCAGAGACCGGCGGGACTCTCTGACGTCACCGCACTATATAAGTCCGGGCGCGACGCTGGGAGCTCATACCGCTCTCACTGTACTGACTAGGGAAGGTGCTGCCACGGCTGCTTATGATATCTCTTACTAAAGAACCCATTTTTATACAGCGATTTTTGGGGGTGTCTCAGCTTGTCTCAGAGACTGCTTCTCTTAATGTTCTAGTTCTGATTTTGTGGGGTATTGAATCTGAAGTCCAGTGTGCGTCCAGTGCAGCTGCATATACATTTTAATGCTATCTGCTCACAGCACATTGAATATCCAAGGGTGATCTAAGCCTGTTCCTGTTGTATTCATTTAAAGAAACAGCGTTTTTACAATACAAATACCACTTCATTTTTGGCTGCTCAATTCTTTTGCGCAATTTACATCCAGGGGTTAATTAAGCATTGTTCTGCTGCTGTGGTGACTAAAAGAAACCGTCTTTTTCACCGGCAAAAAAGACATTTTGCCTGTAGCATAATTCTTAACCGAAGGTTAATTACAAGTTTTTCTATTGCTATGTACCGTAAAATACACGCAATTGTAACACGCTACAAAGCTGGTAGTTTTTGGTTGCTCAATTCTTTTGCGCAATTTACATCCAAGGGTTAACTAAGTATTTTTCTACAGTTGTACTTAATAAAAGAAACTTTCTTTTTCACCGCCAAAGCAGCAATTGTGCCTGTCGCATAATTCATATCCGAAGGTTAATTAAGCCTGTTTGTGCTTTTACATTCAGTAAAATACACAGTGTTTTTAAACGACACATACAAGTAAATTTTTCCTGGCCATTTGTGAAGCGCAATTTATATCCAAGGGTTACCCAAGCTTGTTACTGGGTTCATTTGGAGTCAAATACAGGGTGTGTATTTATCATATACAGATATCTTCATCAAACAGTGTCTGTACATTTTAGAACAAACAGTATGTCAGACAGAGAGGTGGCAGGCTCTTCACCTGCGAGTGGCAGAGGCACAAACATTCCTGGAGCAGGCCCAGGTCGCAGCACAGCAAGGGGACGTCGCAGCAGGGGTCACTCGGTGAGGCCACAACTGCCGCTGTCATCTAGCGGCCGTGTGTTGTTCAGCAACCCAATGGTTCTTGATTGGTTGACTAGGTCATCCACTTCCTCCCAGATGACATCTGACAACCCCCAACCAAGAGTCGGTGGGAACGTCAGATACAACCCTTAGTTGGCATGGCCCGGGAGCGGGTCAGCGGCCCTCACCTGTCCTCAACCCACCTCTGTCCCATCCGGTTCCCTCAGCCAGAGATCTACTATGTGGTCTGGGCTCAGCACCACTATATAGTGAGGATGAACATTTAGAGGAGGGCAGTCAGCAGCAACTTGGCAGCGTAAGAAAGGGCCAATATCCCCCTGCATCTTGCAGTAGGCGGCAAAGTATAGATGAGGAGAGTGGTCATGGGAGGTCATGTTTGTGAGGGGTCAGCCTCTGCATACTAAGACCGGTGATGAGGACAGCCCGTGACGATGAAACACAAATGCATGATTATGTAGCCGACAGCACTTGGGAGCCTTGGTGAAGCAAGGGCTTCATTCATCGTCAGGAGAAGAGGCATCAGCTTGTTGCGTCAGGCAAAGCGCACAGGCCAGCAATTGGGATGTGTGGCCGTGAGTCAGCACGGTAGCAGCAGTGTGAGTTCGGGAGCCCAAGCGGGCCAACGGGGTAGAAAACCCTCTTCGCAGGTCAAGAAAGTAGTGGCCACAGGGGCTCAGGGAGGCAGCGACAGCAATAGTCACTCAGTGCGGAGCTTTGGCGGGTAAAATGCATATACTCCGGCGTGTGGCAGTTCTTTGCTAAGACATCGGAGGAGCCGAAAATGGTAAATGTAAGAATCTGAGAGCAGAAAGTGAAGGCGTGGCCAGGGAGCTAACGTTGTGCACCCACGGCCCTGGCCTCAAAACACATGCAGCGTCACCATCCGTGGCCTTGAAGAAAAGAGGCTCAGATGTGGTGTACCATCCTGCTGCTTGCAGCAGCAGCAGCAGCCATTTGCACGCATGCCATTGCAGCCAGTCAAGGCTCCAACCACCTCTGCATTGAATGGAGCTGTTTTCTCTAGCACATCTCCCACACCAGATGCTCCTGCTCCAGCCGCTACTGCAGGCGCCTAAGCAGTCGTTCAGCGAGGCGATATGCAAAGAGACAACATTATGCGTCCAACCCATCCTAAGGTGCAAGCAGCTGACCATGCTCCTGTCCAAGTAGTTGGTACTGCAGTCCCCTCCCTTTCCAAATGGTGGACTCTGCACCATTCATAGAAACTAAATGGCTTGTGCTGCGTCGAATGAGAGAGAACCAAGACCATAATTATTTTCCAAAATGGCAGTACCGAAGACTTTATAAATATGTAGAACAGAAGGTGGGCCATCCTTGACTTATCGGTATGTTCCAAGGAGCACTGGCAGCGCGACGTCGGAGCTGTAACTACGGTCAGGCCAGTACATGTCCTTTACGGCCCACTGGGTGAATTTGCTTTCCTGCCAAGGCACACCAACAACTTGAACATGTGACGCGCTTTCTCTCCCTCCACGTTGTCAAACTGCGGCTCCTGCGCACAATTAATTCCCGCCTCTCCTCCTCCCCACCACCACCCACGCATCCAGCCTCCACAAGTACTGCTTCATCATACCACATGTGTAGGCACAGGCGGTGTCACAGCAGCATCTATCACCTGGCTTGCTCTGCGAACGAAGTCACACAGGGGAGGGAACAGCTCCGCGTCATGCAGCAAGAAATCGATGTATGGTCATTCTCCGTGTCAACAGCATAATCGGAACCATGGTGACAGACAATGGGAGGAACATGGTGTCCTCGCTGCAACCGAGGAGGCATTGTCCATGTGCCCTGCAATGGCGCATGTTGTTCAATCCTTGGTTGTGAAAAGGTTCCTGAATCTTCCACCGATACTTCAGAAAATTCTGAAAATGGGCCAGGAAACAGTGCATGTTACCCTCATTCCATTCCTACAAACCAGAACATCCTCCTCGAAGTTTCACAGCAGAACGGCCTCCCCCAACACCTCTGATAGGCGATGTTTTCCACCCGTTGGAATGTGCACAGCCTGCACATGTTTGGACCGACTGGTAATGAACAGAGAAAGGCCATTAACGATTTTTTGATGATCGAGGCGGACAGGAGTACACTCCCTTTGTAACTTTGATGTCAGCCAGTGGGCAGCTCATGCGTGACACCTGCCGTTTTTTAGGCCATTCGAGGAGGCCAACGTTATTTGTCAGTCGCCAGACTACGGAAGAAAACGTCATTCCACTGGCTTCATGTCCTGAAACAGATGCTGAAAAAATCTGTCTGGGCAAGGTGGACTGGAGACGAGGCTACTTACAACTTGAGGCCACATTAGTCCGATGGGACATGAAAATGGAGAAGTAGGATGAAGGAGGACATTTGGAGCAGAAGCCATTGTCTGGTGAAATGAGTGGATTTTTCTACCCAGGTGACAAGAGAGGAGAGCAGTCTGGAGGAGGTAGATGGAGATGATGAAGATGAAGGCAGAAAGACCCGCAGCCACCGTGGCAGTAATACAGTGGAGATGGAGCATAGAGCCCCTCGTAATCACGTTATGAGCAAGTGGCCCGCAGCAATGCAGATTTACCTGGCTAGGTGACAGCCGAATAGTCCAAGCATCCTGCATGAGGGATGACTTCTGGCTCTCCACCATTCTGAATTGGACCCCTCCGCTACCGTCCAAAATGGGGCCTTTTTTCCCCATCTATTGAGAGGCAGGACAACTCAAAACAATAGGGGCAATCCGCGTAGTCAGTTGGGGCCGCGTGCCGTTATGATGCGGCAATCTTCCCCCTCCTCTGACAGGTCCTGACCGGGGGTTTCTTCAAGCGCTTTTTTCCAGAGATGCAACCCTGTAGTTACTCACTGAAAAAAAATGTATACCGCCGTTCCAGCATGGGTTTCCTGAAGGGTCGGTCCTGTCGACTAATCTGCATCAGCTTCTATGAGGAAGTCAGTGCTAGACTGGATCGGGTGAGGCACAGTATCATATATCTAGATTTTTCTAAAGCATTTATACGTGCCACATAAAAGGTGGTAATAAAATGAGAATGCTGGACTGGGGGAAAATGTGTGCAAGTGGGTAAGTAACTCTGCTCAACTGATAGAAAACAAAGGGTAGAAATAACAGTACTATACTCAGACTGGATCGCTGTTACATAGTGGGTAACCACAAGGTTAAGTATTGGGCCCTATCCTCTTTACATTTTCATTAATGATCTTTACACTGGGAATACACAGTAGAATATCGATCTTTGCAGACGATACAAAGCTCTGAAAAGTACTCAACATGCACAATAGTGGGATAATATGTATATTACAAAGGGATCTGGATAATTGGGAGGCCAGTGCATAGGAAAGGCAGATGAGATTTAACTCTGATAAAAAAAATGGGCAAGGTTTATTCACATGGGAAGAGAAATCCTATACATGATTACAATGTTAAATGGAAAAACACACTGGGTAAAAGAGACAAGGAGAAGGACTTGGGAATCCAGGTGGACAGTAAACTAATTGTCATGCAGCCAGTGTCAGGCAGCAGCATCCAAAGCAAATAGGATCATGGGGTTCAAATAAAAGGGGCATAGATGGCACAAGAGAGAACATTATGTCTCCCATTATTACAAGTCACTTTTTAGACCGACACATGGAATAATTGTGTACATTTTGGGCAACCAGTGCACAGGAAAGACATTGTATAGCTTGAAACAGGTACAAAGGCGGGCAACAAAAATAATAAAAGGACTGGTGTACTACAGTACACAGAAAGATTGCAAGATTAAGGGGTATTTTAGTTTTAGAGAAAAGACGGCGCGGGGTGAACATAATAAAAATGTTTTTAAATACATCAAAGGTCCAATATAGAGATCTCTCACCAAGATTTATTTATACACAGGGCTGTATCAAGAACAAGGGGGCTTTCCTTTACGTCTTGAGAAACGAAAGTTACTAACAAAAACATAGAAAGGGATTCTTTATTGTAAGAGCAGTGAGACTAGGGAAAATTCTCTGCCAGAGGGACTGGCCCATGGGAATTCAATAACCGAGTTCAAAAAGGGTTTGGATTCATTTCTGGAGCGTAATAATATAACAATTTTATAGTGACTAGGATTCAGGAGAGAGGTCCTTGATCCAGGGATTTTTTCTGATTGCCAGATTGGAGTCGGGAAGGGAAATTTTTTTCCCCTAAAAGGGAGGACAATTGGCTTCTACCTCATTGGGGGGTTTTTCCCCTTCCTCTGGATAAAACCCAACCTTAGCACAACAGCTGAACAGATTGGGACGACTTGTCTTTTTTTAGCCTTAAAATCTATGAAACTATAAAACTATGAAACTCACCCCACGGTGCTGGGGAAGGTGGGGGGTGGGAGAAAGTACCAGCCTCCATCAGCAGCAACCTAAGTCTGGAGTCACGATGAGCAGCTTCCTTCACCCGCCTAGTGAGGAGGGTATTTCCCAGCAGAAGCAGGACCTGAGCGTCCCTGAACCAACAGGTGGTGGCCTACTTGGACAGTTAGAAGATCCGCTGCACTACGGGCAGCCAAACTGGATGTGTGGCCGCAACTTGCCGAGTTTGCAGTGGAGAAGCTGTCCTGCCCGGCCAGTAGTGTTTCATCAGAGCGGGTGTTCAGTGCGGCAGGGGCCAACGTTACCCCAAGGAGAACCCGTTTTCCACGGAAATGTGGAACACTGACCTTTGTCAAGATGAATCAGGTCGTGGATCGACCAGGATTTCCCCACACCAATGCCTTAGGCGTCAGACTAAAATCAGCCATGATGCCCAACCAAACTGTGAGAAATGGTCTGGGTTCAAACTACCTCTTCAGCCACAATTTTGATGCCGCCACCCACCGATGCCACACATCTGCTGACAGTTTCTCCATTTTGCCACCAATCATCTTTACCAGGGACTGGTTATTGCCACCCACCTCCACACTCTGTCATTGTGCCACTTAAAGACCTCATGCTGCTGCTGCTGTTGCTGGTGCCCCTGGCATCCACACTGTGTCATTGTACCACTCTCTGACCTCATGCTGTTGCTCCTGCCGCCGTCACCTCCCCTCTCTGTCATTGTGCCACTCTGTGGCCTACTCCTGTTTTTGCCACCTCCAGAATGTCATTGTGCCACTGTCTGACCTCATGCTGCTGCTGTGGCTGCTGCCGTGACCTCCACACTGTGTCATTGTGCCACACTGTGCCATACTCCTTTTTTCCCACTCCAGAATTTCATTGTGCCAAAGTCTGACCTCATGCTGCTGCTGCCGTCACCTCCACTCTCTGTCATTGTGCCACTCTGTGGCCTACTCCTGTTTTTTCCACCTCCAGAATGTCATTGTGCCACTGCCTGCCCTCATGCTGCTGCTGCTGATGCTGCCGTCAACTCCACACTGTGACATTGTGCCACGCTCTGAACTCATGCTGCTGCTGCCGTGACCTCCACACTGTGTCATTGTGCCACTCTGTTGCCTAATCTTGTTTTTTTTTCCACCATCCAGAAAGTCATTGGGGCCACCCGCCTGACCTCATGCTGCTGCTGCCCGTGCCCTCCCCACTGTGTCATTGTACCACTCCTGTGGCCTACTCCTGTTTTTTGCCACCTCCAGAATGTCATTGTGGGGCCCCTGGCCTGACCTCCTGCTGCTGCTACTGTTAATGCCGTCAACTCCACACTGTGTCATTGTGCCACTCTCTGACCTCATGCTGCTGCTGTTGTTGCTGCCATGCCCTCCAAACTGTGTCATTGTGCCACTCTCTGACCTCATGCTGCTGCTGCCGGACCTCCACTCTCTGTCATTGTGCCATTCTGTGGCCTACTACTGTTTTGCCACCTCCAGAATATCATTGTGCCACTGCCTGACCTCATGCTGCTGCTGCTGTGACCTTCACACTAGTGTCATTGTGCCACTCTGTGGCCTACTCCTGTTTTAGCCACCTCCAGAATGTCATTGTGCCACTGCCTGACCTCCTTCTGCATGCTGCCGGACCTCCACACTGTTCATTTTGCCACTCCTGTGGCCTAAAATCCTTTTTTGCCACCTCCAAGAATGTCAATTTTGCCCTGCCTGACCTCATGCTGCTGCCGCTGTTGATGCTGTCAACTCCACACTGTGTCATTGTGCCACTCTCTGACCTCATGCTGCTGCTGTTGTTGCTGCCGTGCCCTCCACATTGTGTCATTGTGCCACTCTCTGACCTCATGCTGCTGCTGCCGTGAGCTCCACTCTCTGTCATTGTGCCACTCTGTGGCCTACTACTGTTTTTCCACCTCCAGAATGTCATTGTGCCACTGCCTGACCTCATGCTGCTGCTGCCGTGCCCTCCACACTGTGTCATTATGCCACTCTGTGGCCTACTCCTGTTTTTGCCACCTCCAGAATGTCATTGTGCCACTGCCTGACCTCATGCTGCTGCTGCCATGACCTCCACACGTGTAATTATGCCACTCTTTGGCCTACTCCTGTTTTTTTTGCCAATTCCAGAATATCCATTGTGCCACTGCCTGACCTCATGCTGCTGCTGCCGTACCTCCACACTGTGTCATTGTGCCACTCTGTGGCCTACTCCTGTTTTTGCCACCTCCAGAATGTCATTGTGCCACTGCCTTTCCTCATGCTGCTGCTGCGTGACCTCCACACTGTGTCATTGTGCCACTCTGTGGCCTACTCCTGTTTTTCGCCCCCCCAGAATGTCATTTTGCCACTGTCTGACCTCATGCTGCTGCTGTGGCTTGCGCCGTAACCTACACCACTTTGTCATTGAGCCACTCTGTGGCCTACTCCTGTTTTTTCCACCTCCAAGAATCTCATTGTGCCACTGCCTGACCTCATGCTGCTGCTGCCGTTTACCTCCACAAATGTGTCATTGTGCCACTCTGTGGCCTACTCCTGTTTTTGCCCCCTCCAGAATGTCATTGTGCCACTATCTGGCCTCATGCTCTTGCTGTGGCTGCTGCCGTAACCTCCACACTGTGTCATTGTGCCACTCTGTGGCCTACTCCTGTTTTTTCCACCTCCAGAATGTCATTGGGGCCACCCTAAACCTCATGCTGCTGTGGCTGCCGCCGTCCCCCTCCACATTCTTGGACTAATGTTGCCCCCTGAGCTCTCATCTTTTTTTTTTTTCCAGCTTTCGCTGGCATGACTTCATCAGTTTACATTCCCGCTTGAGTTTTTTGGTCAGTTTTGCCCCCCTTAAATGCCCAGGGAATTTTATGTGAAGCGATTCTAAGAGCGGCGGCAGTCATGGGGCGTTTTCATACTAAAACACAACATTGTATTAAGACCAAAACAAGCTCCCTCTGAATATTTAATAATGGCACAACGTTCTACAGAAACCCGCAGGCTCTGTGCAGCCTGGAAATAGCTGTTTTTTAACGTGATTCGTCCTGAAGTTACTCGGACCGAAACAAATTTTGTCGGAAAATTCGGCTAAGTGACCGAATTGAATTTTTGAGAAATTCGCCCATCTCTAGGCAGCATCAGTATAGTAGCTGAGGCCGGTAGCCAAAAGAATCCAGGGTTCAGGGTCTGCTCAAGGTGATGCTGCTGGTGGGTACCTAAATCACTAGGAGGTGAAGAAAGCTGCTCATCAACAACTCCAGTCTCAGGTTGCTGCTGATAGAGCTGGTACTGCTCATAACCCTCCCATCCCGCCACAGCAGCCATAACAGTGGTACTGATGAACCACCTGGTCAGACCTGCTAGAGGATGGACCATGGCACAGATAGGCAGCGGCCAACTGACTACATAGGATGTCTCTATAGTACTTGAGTTTGTCCTCTGTCTTGGCAGGTGAAAATATGCCCCCATTTGGTACCGGTAACGAGGGTCCAATAGGGTGGAGAGCTAGAAGTCATCCCTCTGCCGAATGGTGACAATTTAGCTGTCACTAGCCAGCAAATTCAGCATTTCAGCGGGCCATCTGTGCAAGTGACTCTGAGGGACTCCCTGCCTCCATCTCCACTATATACTGCCACGGTGTGTCTGTGTCATCTGTATACTGCCACAGGGTGTCTTGTGGTCTTCCTAATCCTCTGGTTGCTCCTGCTCCTCCTCCTGTCATCTGAATAAAAAAAAACACTCGTTTCGCCAGACACTGCTTGTGCTCCAATGTCTTCCTCCTCCAGTTCAGCCCCATGGCCATGAGATGTAGTCGCCACGTCTCTAGTCCCCTGACCAGACAGATTTTGCAGCATCTGTTCCAGGACATGAAGCAGTGGAATGACTTTCACTGAAATCCCGTAGTCCTGGCGACTGACAAATAACGTGTCCACCTCAAAGGGCCTGAGCAAAGGGTAGGTGTCACACATGAGCTGCCACTGCCCAACCCTAAAATTACACAGGGGTGTACGCCTGTCCGCTTGGATTTTACAGAATGGATTAATATCGTTTCCCTGTTCCTACAGTCGTTCCAACATATGGAGGCTGGAATTCCAATGGGTGGAAATGTCACATATCAGCCTATGTTGGGGAAGGCCGGTCTGCCTTAAGGAGGGTGTGCTTGGCGATGTAATAACGACTGAAGTGCATGCAAAGTTTCCTGGCCATTTTTAGAATGTCTTGCAGATAGGTGTAAGACTTGAACAACCGGATTGAACATGTATGCCATGCAGGGAGCATGGCTCAGCCATCCTCCTACGCTGCGCGGACACCATGTTCTTTCCATTGTCTGTCACAATGGTTCTAATTTTCAGTTGTCGCGGAGAAAGCCACAAATCGATTTCATCTTGCATGACCCGCAGTAGTTCCTCCCTTGTGTGACTTCGTTCGCCCAGGGGAATGCTCCTGTCCACTTCGATCATCAAAAATCGTTAATGGCATTTCTCTGTTCATCAATTTCCCCCTGTTCATCAATTTCCCCCTGTTAATATATTTATTCCTGTTCATCAATTTCCCCCTGTTAATATATTTATTCCTGTTCATCAATTTCCTCCTGTTCATAAATTCCTGTTTTTTCTCTGTTTATGGTTTTTCTGTTCTGTTTAGCTCAAGGAGGGTAGTGAAGAAATGGCCAAAATGAATGCAGAGTTTCCTGGCCAGTTCTCTGAATGGTACAGAAAAGGGAGGGACAGCAGTACCACCAACTTGGACAGAAGCACGGTCAGCTTCTGCACTTAGGGATGGCTAGACGCTACTGCGTCTCTTTGGGAATCTCCGTGAAAAACGCTGGACCATGGTGCCGAGGGCAGGGGTATCTGCCTAGATGATGGGGGTGAAGCTTTGACTCCCAAAACGGGGGCGTGTACTGGGTGCTGC
>JAODAL010017084.1:0-78811 GCA_025379985.1 Phyllomedusa bahiana
CTTTTTCACTTCAATGCCCTTGCTGATGGAAGGAGGTTTGCACTAAAAAATTTCAGTACAGGGCCCCATTATTCTTTCATCCACGGATCAGTCATCCTGGCCCTTTTGCAGAAAACAGCCCCAAACAGATTTTGCCACCCCATTCTTCACAGTAGGTTTTTGTTTTGGATGAACTCAGCTTTCTCTTCCTCCAAAACGAGAGTTGTGTTTTCCCAAAACGTTTATTTTGGGTTTTATCTACATCTGACATTTCCCAAAAATCTTCTTGATCTCCAAATGCTCTCTAGCAAACTTCAATGGGCCTGGACATGTACGGGTTTAAAGCAGGGGGACACGTCTGGCACTGCGATTGAGTCCGGCGTTGTAGTGTGTTACTGATGGTACCTTTGTTACATTGGTCCAGCTCTCTGAGGTCATTCACTAGGTCCCCCCATTGGTTTGGGATTTTTGTCCCCATTCTTGGATTTTTTGACCCCCCGGGGGTGAGATCTTGGGGAAACCCCAGATGGAAGGAATTATCAGTGGTCTTGTTTGTCTTCCATTTTCCAATTTTTGCCCCCACAGTTGATTTCTTAACACCAAACTGTTTGCCTATTGGATTCAGTCTTCCCCCTGGTGCAGAGCTACAATTTTGTTTCTGTTGTCCACGACAGCACTTTGGTCTTCACTAGTGTTGAGTGATTTAGTCGAATAAAGTTAAAATCGAGTCGATTTTTACGTTTTTCTCGATCTAGTAAAATCGGGTAAAAAATTGCGATTGAGACTTATGATTAATCCCCCGGGCCCCTTTTTCATTTGTTTAAAAAGGCATCCTGTACTTTTGGCCCCCATCCAATCAGTGCAGCGCCAGAAGGGAAGGGGGGGGGGGGGTCAAAATGTCACCACTGGGGTGTAGGGATCTTATTGATGTAAAATCTTTGGGAACCTTTTTATGTGTATGTCATGTATTTCCTATTGAACGCCATTTCGACTTTTCTCTCTGAAATGAACACATTTGCCTCTGTGTGTTGTTTGCCAGCAGGCAGAAACCCCAAATTTTTAGCTAGTTTTACACGGGAAAAAGCTGCTATTAAATTTTGTCAGGGGTTGGGGTGGGGGCAGCCACTTGGGGGAAATCTACATTAAAAAGTGTTAGGGAGTTTTGTATGCTTTTGTATGGGTTATGGTTTGTAAGCTGGTGTTTTTTTCCCATTTTTATTCAGAGTGCCAAAAGTTCATTTTTCTTTTTTGGGAGCCCCAACCACTGCAGAAGACATCAGCAAAATTGCTATAAAAGAAATGAAGGTTGCAGTGTTGCTTCCAGGTTTCTTCCAAAAAAGAGTTAATAGATATTTCCCTAAAAAAAAATTCTATTTCTACTCAATTTTCCCGTTGCAAAATATAACATTTAAGAACATGTTGTTTGCTGTCAGGGTTCTTTTCCCTAAGACCCCATTTCCAGTATTCCTAGAAAAAATTTTTTTTTTTCCTAATTGCCGTTGGAAATTATAAGGTTTAAGAAACTGTTTTATTTCGTTTTTGGGGAGGGTTCTTCAATAAGGAAAAGTGAAAAATCTTTACCCTTTTTTAAAATTTAAATTTTTTAAATGGAGCGAATAGGGTGGTAACGAGCAAGGGGGGGTGTGGCGTGGATTAGAGGGGCGAGACCAGGCGTTTTCCAGTGCTTGGCAACCAACGGGACAAGTCAGTTGCGGACATCACCGTATCGCTTTGGGTTGGTCTCTGTGATTGATTATTGAAAGGGTCGCCAATCTGTTTTTCAGTGGTTAAACAACTGCATTGAGCGGTTTTACCTCCTCGCCTCTCTGGCCAAAAATGTCGTTATAAAAATAGTCTTCATCAGTCAATGAAGCAAACAAGCCCAAATTCACCAATGTACAGACCCTTTCCCGTAATCATATTTGAGAGCTCTTTGATTACACAATTTTTGGGGTTTGGGGTTAGAAGGAATTTTTTTTACAGCTTGGGATCTAGACTGTCAGGAAGGGAAGTACGGTGATGATGATGACATTGCGGATCCAACGTGGTCTTTTCAGCAGCAGCTTGTGAGCGGCTCATCAATGGAGGAGGTGGATGATGGGGTACTGTCAGTGTGGGTCCGGCCTCAGAAAGGGAGAGGGCTTTCGCACAAGTCTGCTGACATTAATCCACCAGCCATGGTCAGTGGTGGCAGTGGGAACACCGCTACTAGGTTTTCAACGTCGACGAGGTCCAGGACCTGTATTGCCTAGGCCTTTTTCGATCAAGCCTCAGATTCGCCGACCAACATCATATGACGGTTTTGCCATCAATGCATCAGTAGAGGAAAGAATCTAAAGAGTTTAACCACCACGAACATGAACAGGCACATACATGTAAAGCATGAATTGATGTGGAGGAGTAACTTGGGGAAAAAGGCCACACAGGTTCTGGGCTTCCAACCACTGTGACATCCTCTGCTGCCTCCTCCTCCTCCGCCACTTCCAAGACCAAGCGGTCCTCTGCTGCCAATGTGCCAGAGCAACATGAGCAAGCACCGTCCCCAGTCCCAGACACGGACTGGCAATTCCCACCACCAGAGACACAGCCGACCCCTTCTCCTTCCACCAGTTTGACCTGCACACTGTACAGCGGCCAGTCTGGCAGCCAGCCTTCTGTGTACCAGGTGTTTGAGCGAAGAAATGCTTTCAGCCCAACCATCCCAAAGCCAAAAGCCTGAATGTCACCATTGCCAGGCTTTTGGCCTTGGAAATGTTGCTTTCCTGCCTGGTGGGCACAGATGGGTTCCACCACATCATGTCCCTGTCATGCCCCCAATATCAGGTCCTGAGCAAGCATTTCTTTTCCAGAAAAGCTGTCCCTGCCCTGGCCAGTCATGTGGCAGAAAAACTCTCCAGTGCCTTGGCTGCATTTGTGTCCACCAAAGTCCATCTCACTACAGACACATGGACTAGTAATCACATCAAGTGCATTACATCTCACTGACTGCTCATTGGGGGAATTGGGTGGATGACAGTGCCTCTGGTGATGATGGGTCTCGGGCTCGGCGGACACCCTTCCACCACACTGCTGGGAAGTTGCAATCCAGATCCCCAACCTCATTGGGTCGCTTGACATGCCAAGAGAAACCAGGCTGTTCTCGCATTAATGTGTCTTGGAGACTGTCAACTCACAGGTCAAGTGCGGTGGACGGCTCTGTGCACCCAGACTGACCAGTGGCTGGGTGCTAAGAACCTGGCGCCAGGCAAGGTGGTGTGCGACAATGGGAAAAATCTCTTTGCTGCCCTTAAGACTTACGCACATCCCTTGCCTGAAATTTCTTGACATGTCTTGACTGTCTGCTGAGGAAGGCTCAAGGTTTTAGCTCACACTTCCGACGTTAACACCCTGCTTCGGCACGACTTCGTTGCAGCGCCATTGTTGTTATTTATTTTAAAACACCATTAATTCCAGGGCACTGTCATCTGGACCTCCCCGTCATCCGTCTCATTGTTGACGTGGCAACACACTGGAATTCCACCCTCCACATGCTCCAGCGATTGTGGCAGCAGCGTAATGTCATTATGCAGTATTAAGTGTCGCATGGCCTGATGAGCAGTGGTACGGACCTTGGGGTATTGAGCCACCGAGAGTAGAGGAAGGTGAAAGATCTCTGCACCATCCTTGACAGTTTTGAAGACGCCATCAAAATGGTCAGTCAGGACTATGGCATTGTCAACATGACCATTGTTGTCATATTTTTACTGGAACAAGTGTTAGACACTCTGCGGCAGCAGGTCCCAGCAGTGATGGAGGAGGAGGTGGACACAGATACGGACACAGAGTCTTACTCGCTGGAGGATCTAGAAGGCCTGTTTCCCAAATTTATAGGTCTTTTTTAGGCGGTGGTTCGAGGTCCAGGGCTGGTGCAGCACTGCACTTCAGCTCACAAAGTAGAGGGCATGAGGCTAGCCAAGGCTATGGTGACGCTTAGGATGAGGAAGTGGAGGAGGATGATGAGGCAGGGGTGGACACCGACGGTAGCGATTTCCCTTCGGCTGTAAGCCGACCTTAGCATCGGATTTTGTGTCATGGCAAAACCTCTTAAAAACAGTGGGCTTATATACAGTACATGTATGGTCATATGACTCTTTTCTACACATAAACTAATCTTCCTGAGGCTGCTGTCTCAGTATAATAGTGCATGGTTTTGTGGCTCACATAGCAATAGGGCCACAATACAGTAACAATTCCACCACTGTTCCTACCACAAACTAATAAAATCTCACAGTAATAGAATAGTTTATTTTGTATTTTTCCCATCCACGAATAGTTGTCTCCTGATTGATTTTGTACATAATACCTCTTTATTTTGCTCCATCATAATAACCCCCCTCTGTGACCCCAAAATATAATACCCACTTCCAACCCCTGATAATCCCTGCTGCCCTCCACATTTATCCAAAACATGTCATGGCTAAAGAAGGATAGCCGTGGACTACAGGCAAGGACGTCCCAAGCCCAGAGCCAACTTTTTTTCACCATATCAGGTCAGGGACACTTTCATGGGGATAGTGCAGCTGCATCTACCCCTTCTCCTCTTTCCCCTAGTGCACAAACATGCATCAGAATCTCAAGAGTACAAATATATTGCCTGTAAGCTGTAGCTACAGGGTTTTGCCTGTAATGGTCTCAACACCAAACACCTACACTTAAAGGGGATTTGCCACCAGACCAAGTACTGACCTCCGTTCAGTATGACAGCAAGATGTACACAAATCAGGCTGAGTCATGAAGCTGCAGGGGAGAGAGGGGAGGGGAGGGGGGGAGTGAGGAATCCAAAGGGAGCGTCTCAAAACTTAAGTGAACTAATAAACAGTACATACAGTGGATTCAATCCAGCAAGAACAGGCTCATACACTGCACTGTCAGGAGAAACCTTATTGCTAAAGCAGTTATGTATGTAAAACAAATCACGAGCTGACAGACACACACAGCCAGAGCACACAGCCAGAGCACACAGCCAGAGCACAGAGCCTGCATAAGGGAATCCTGTGACATCTTCACTCAAATAATCAAACTATAACTTGTGAATTCTGTATACAAAAGAGAACACCTATTCAAAAAGCAGATTGAAAGCTTCTTCATCAATAAAGCAGGGATTAATAACACTACCTAGTTTTTGATAAAAAAGAAAACATATTGCCCCCGGTCCCTTTTAAAAGACCATTCTTTGCCGTATAGATAAAAGGATTCCCAAGCTCGGCCTTTAGCTCCGGGTGTGACTGGAACTTTGGGAAACCCAAGGGGGGTTGAGAAATGCTGTAGCCCAGAGTTTTCACTTTTTTTAAATCACATATTTTAGAAAAGTGTTTAAAAACCCTTTTTTGGGGGTTTCCCCTCAACAAACATGGTGAAAAACCCCTTTAAGAGCGAAGAAGATGAAACGGGGACATAAGCGGGAAGGGGGACTGTAGTTTAAGCACTGAGATCAGTGTAGCAGGACAGTCCTGCTGGAGAAAGAGGGGGGGACAATACACATTTTTAACTAACACCTCTTGTGGCCCTGCCATACCTTTATTATCTAGATAGAGTCACTGACCAGGTTTTGTGACAGGGAGCAAACCCCCCCCTGAAAGTCTGTGCAGCAGCTGCCGATCCTAACTCCATCCTCTTTCTCCTCCTCTCTACATGCTTTATGAGGTTGTATGAGGGAAGAGGCAGAGAGGCAGAAGACATTAAATATACAGTTCTTTCTCTCCCTGTGTAAGTGGTGTAAAAATACTGGTCACTATCATAACATCCTGGCTCCTGTTGACCGAATGGAGCCCATTCGATCTCAACACTGGCACTGCTGGGACCAGGCCAACACCCTAGTGACAGGTGACGAGACATTATGACAGGGCCCGGCAGGCGGTGAACAGTGACTTACTGTTCATTGCCGGCTGGGTCCCTTAGTGACAGCGGGTAATGTTGCAGCCATAGTTCCGCTACTGATTGAGCTCCATTTTTCAACTCCTTCCGATAGCATACAATAACATCATATTACCTTCCCCTTAATCAAAATTTTTCTTTTGATATGTTTTTATGCAGACTTATTTTTTGCAAGACAAATATCTTTCAATGGCACTAATAAATTTAATGTATAGAAAAAAAATGTTCAGCATGATGTAAAATGTTACAGTTCTGCCACTGTTTTATAAATTTAGATTTTTTTTATCATCCACAGTGCATAAAACTGACATGATAACTGAATCCTGTGAGTCAGGACAACAAAGGCAATACCAAATTTATATTGTTTTTCTTATGTTTTATTACTTTTAATAAAAACAAAGTAAAAAATGTTTCTGCTTAGAATACTGAGACCCATAACTTTTTATTTTTGTATTGGGAGCTATGTGAGGGCTAGTTCTTTGAAGAGAGAACTGTAGTTTATGGGTACCCTTTTGGGGTATGCAACAATTCCAATTACTTTTTATTTCATTTTTATGGGAGACAAGGTAACTAAATATAAGCATTTCTGGCACTTGTTTTTCTTTTGCAGCAATCAGTGTGGAATAAATTGGGGTACACGGGGCTCTAACACTATTAATTGGTTTCAGAACAACCATTGTATATTGAAGCCATAATTCTATGGAAAACTGGTAATTGGTTCCGTGGCCCCAAAATGTGACTCCAACATAATGGAAAATGATGCATCTAATTAACAAAGATAAAGCGAGTCCTTACATATAACCAGAAAAAGCTGCTGTAAGCCAGAAATCACTTTCTATTCTAGGCGGAGCTTCTTGGGTCACAAAAATTTTATACCAAGCACCAAAAAAAAAGAAAATCCCACCCACACCGGGGTACCCAAAGGAGTGCTTTCCCTAAAACACGCAAAGACATTACAAACATAAAGGTACCACAAAGTGCTAAAAGGGCATCATGGCTCGACAGCATGTCAGACTAGAGGGTCAGGCACCCACAGGGGAGTCGATCTTGTGGGCCCACCCTACAGCTACTGTACTTGGAAATATTTCCTGTTCATTTTTAGGCCCCTCCACCACGTACTAACCAACATATAATATCCACCTCCAAGTTTTCCCTTGGTCATGCATCTCACCATTTTCTAAAATAACCAACACTGTGAATACAATGAAGTAAAAAGGTGAAACCCCCCCATTACTGGGTCAGAAACAGGGTTTCACTAACTTTTACAATGAAAGACAAGTGTATGCTGCCACTATACAAGAGGCAATATAATCTACAATGCCGCCATATAGAGACCACATATGGCACCAATATTTTTTAGCCCCCAAAATAATTGGCAGGGAAAATTTAAACAATTCTTTTGTTAAATTAGCAAACATCTACGCTTTCCCCCGCTAAAATAAATAAAAACCAAAAAACCTTTAAAATTAACCTTTATTAATTTTTGTCTATTTTTAAAAAAACACCTTTAAAAAGCTAAACAAGCCTGCAGGGGCCTCTATGGGGGGGAAAACCCAACCGATGAAGCCCCGGGCTGAAAAAAAGGAGGAATTCACTCCGAAATGGCACCTGTAGGCGGATGGCTTCTCTCATGGCATGTACCTGTAGGCGGATGGCTGCTCTCGTAGCATATGCAACAATCTACTCCTTGTTTCATTCAGAACTCAAAGGATGTGAAATTCACTTTGGACATATCACAGGTTTTTCTATTTTTCTACTTTTGATATATTGTATATTATTGCCCTAAAATATTTAAAGGGTTCTTGTAAAGTGAAAATTGATTCTATATAAAGAAAAAGGGCCTATAAAGCTACCTCTGTAATGGTGGGCCTATATGCCTACCTACCAGCTTCCTACCTATTTAGGTGGCCTATATTTTAGCAGGTGAAATAAGTACTGAACACCACCAATTTCTAAGTAATTATATTTCTAAAGGTGCTACTGACATGAAATTAGCACCAAATGTTGGTAACAAACTATCAAATCCACAAAAACGAAGAAATCAAACCATAGATGTCCAAAAACTAATTTAAATGTAAAAATGAGAAATTACACTAGGAAAAAGTGTTGAACATATGAAGAAAGATAGGTGCAGAAAGCCATGGAAAGTCATGACACCAGTTTAAATCTATCAGTGATATAATTAGAAAGCAATCCTACCACTTAGTGAAAAATAATATCAGCTGGTTCAACTGATGGTCTACAAAAAGGTTTCTCATTAACAAGGTGCCACACTAGACACATCTCATTATGGGTAAAACCAGTGAGCTGTGTCATGCAACCTTTTTGTTGTAAAACTTACTGATGGTTTTCGTTACAGAAGAATGTGTAAATTACTGAATGCTCCAGTGGACACTAGTGGGGCCAGAAACGAGAAAGTGGAGAGAACATAATTTCACCATGATCTGGCCACAACCAGGTGCTCCATGCAAGCTTTCAGACAGAGGAGTGAAAGGAATTATCAGAAGAGTTGTCCAAGAGCCAAGGACCACCTGTGGAGAGCTACAGAATGACCTGGAATCAGCAGGTACAGTGGTTTAAAAAAAAAACAATAAGTAATGCACTTAACCTTAATGGCCTGTATGCACGCAAAACTCGATTGCTGAGCAAAAATTATGTTCATGCACATTTAAAATTTGCTCAACAACATTTAGACAATTCTGTGAAATACTGGGAGAATGTAGTCTGGTCAGATAAGGACTCTTTGGATGCCATAATACACACCATGTTTTGAGACCAAAATTCACGCATATCTCCCCAAAAGCACTATACCTACAGTGAAGTTTGGAGGTGGTAACATCATGGTGTGGGACTGTTTTTTAGTGTAACGACCAGTGGTGTCACTACGTCGGGTGTTTGGTTTGGATTCTCTGTGATTACCGTGGGCGAAGATGGTAAAGGTGGAGTCCATGTCAGGGAGTGGAGTCTAAGGGGTCTTCACTGGAGCCTGCCGCAAGGCCAAACGGACTTCACTGCATGGGACCCCAGGTCGCTAACCCTGAAGTGGCTATGAGTGGTGTTCAGCCGAAGTGCGGGACAAAGACACCGGGTGCTGGCAGAGATGACGGGTCACAGGTCAGTGTAGCCATCGGAAGATGACAGAGTCTTAGGCAAGATAGCAGGCAGTTACCACGGCAGGATAACAACAGTGGAGGTAGGTACCCAACGTAGTAGCAGGAACACCAACCTGGACACAGTAGGGTTAAACATAGTTTGGAAGCTGGTACAGGCAGGTAGCTTACAGGTAAGATGACAGGATACAGCACAGATAGCAACTGGTACATCGGCAGCAACAGCAGTAATATATAAGATAACTCAGGGGTTAACTCATGAACAGGAGGAACTAGCAGCAGAGGTCAGGAACTCAGATGGACATTCATGTACTGACCAGGAACAGTGGCAGGAAGTTCCTTATATCCCAGGAGATCGTAAGTCATTGGACAGGTAATTGAGACACTGTCCCTTTAAATCCAGACCAGACTGCGCATGTGTGCCCTAGGGAGGATGTGTGCAAGACACAGACAGAAGCATGGACCGGAGCAGGAGCAAAGACAGGTGATTACAGTAATAACAAGGGACACCGCAACAGGTACAGGAACCAGGGACACAGACAGGCAATACAGACACGGCCGCAGTCCACAGCAGCAGCCGAGGCATGAATAGAGACAGGACAGAAGCAGGGAAATGCATGCAGTCCACATTTAGTATAGGGCACTGGTAAACTTTATATCATCAAAGGAAGGATGAATGGACAAATGTGTCAAAACATTCCTAATAAAAATCTGCTGCCATCTACCAGGAATGATGGCGATGAAACAAGGGTGGACATTTCAGCAAGACAATGATCCCAAACACAAGGCCAAGAAAATTCTCAACTGGCTTCAGAGAGAAAATTAAGCTGTTAGAATGGCCCAGTTGATCACCTGACCTGAATCCAATAGAAAATCTAGGGAAGGAACGAAAGCTAAAAGTTCATAGAAGAAGCCCACAGAACCTTAAGAATTTAAATCCCACCTGAACAATGCACGCGACTAGTTTCTCCATACAAGAATCATCTTGAAGCTGTCATCACCATCAAAGGCTTTTTTTAGGAAGTAATAAATACATTTCAGTAAGCGTGTTTAATACTTTTTCCCTGTACAATTTCTCATTATTACACATTACTTAATTTGTGGACATCTATGGTTTAATTTTTTTGCCTGTGGGGATTAGATAAGTTGTTACCAACACCTGATGAGAATTTCATGCAAATAGCACCTTTCTTTGAAAAGTTGTGACATGTTCAATACTTAAATCAGAAGAAAAACAGAAACATGGCCATACTCACTGCTAGTAAAGCTGAAGTGAGACTAGACACAGCATAGAGGCAACATAGGCCCCCATGCTATTAAAGAAAAATACCCAGGTGCAGCTGATTGGTGGTAATCCATATATCTCTCCACTAGGTGGACAGAAATATGCACCTAAAATTGACATCTATTCACATAGCATGCAAAAAAGCCAAAAAGCCACAGTACCATACGTTGGGAGACTAAACAGAGGCACAAATACCCGTAAGACAGACGCTCGCACACCTTACATGCATGAGGGGCGCAACTGCTTGTATTCTACTGGCATCCAATCCCCAGTACTGTTGGGCAAAAAAACTATTTTCACATACTGGAAAAATATCAAATATGAGGTATTGGTTAACATAATGGCCACTATATTGTAAGCCTGCAAGAATTTTTTCCCCCCTTTTTCTGTATATGTTCAATACTTATTCCACCTACTGTACATACCTACCTACTGATGGGGCATGTATACCTACTGGGGGAACCTATATACCTATTTACTGTGGAGGTCTATAGACCAAACTACTGAGGTGGTTTATACACTACGTACCTACTGAGGGGCCTCTATACCGAACTACCTACTGGAGTACCTACATACCTACCAATCTACTGAGGGGGCCTTTATACCTTACTACCTACTTTGGGGCATATATAACTACCTAATCTACTTAGGGGGCCGAAATACCTACCTATCTGCTAGAGGTCTATATACTTAACCATTTATTGGGGGAGCTATATACCTACCTGGCAACTTCCTACCTATTAAGGCGGCCTGTATAGTTACCTGCCTACATGGAGCCCTATATACCTACCTATTGGACATCCTATATAGATACATGCCTACTGGGGGCCTATATACCTACCTATCTAATGCGTGCCTATATACCTACCTACCTAACAGTGGGACTATAATCTTACCTACCTACCTACCTACCTAATGGCGGTCTATATACCTATCCAATAGGTGCCTAACTATCTACCTAATGAGGGGACCTATCTGTTGCTTAATTTAATATGGCACCTACCTACTATATAAGGACACAAAATAAAACAAAAACTGGGGGACATGTCAGAAAAGGCGCCGCCATGCCAGTTTTAAGGTGCATTAAATTAGTGTATAGTGCGCCTGAATGAAAGAACTTGTCAAAAATCTGGCATGAGGTATACCTTGGATAGTATAACTAATGTGCTTAATCTAGGAGCATAGCATAATCTAGGCGCATAACATATTATTGCTAGCAAATTTTATGTGCCTACTTTAGGCGCATTCAAATGTGTTGTGCCTGCCATGTAATGCACCTAGTTTTGGTGTACTACAGTTCATTTATATAGAGAATAGAGCATTAACAGTTTTTTGGCGCAAAATACACGCAAAAAATGGCACAGCCCTAATGGGAAATGTTGCCTTTAGTGTTGAGTTGAAATGTTGCATTTTATGGAGGAATAAAGAACACCAGAGCAGTTTTTGTAACCCAGTGGATGGTTTCTCCTTCTTCAATTTATGCTGTATTCACTGTCATGTCATGGCAACCGGAACTGGTATCTGACTACTATGTGATCACTATATTGTGCTATATTGGTTCTTGTATAGTGGCAGTTTACAGTTTTCGCTGATAAAAATAGTGAGTCTACACATGTTGCTATCCCGGTGATTAGGGGTTAGTGGTGAGGTCCCTGACCAATGCAAAATTTGGAGGCAAATATTGTATGTGGGTTGATAGGGATTTTGTCCCAGGACTGATTTCAGTTCCAGTGCTGCCCTGGCTGTTTAAAGGGAACCTGTCACTTAAGTTGTGCCACCTCTGCTGAGGACAGCACAAACTAGTGACAGACATGCTGTTTCCAGTAGAGTGCTCCTTATTCTCTAAGACGCAGCTGTTTTAGAGCATTTAATGATCAAATTTGGTAGCTTGCAGCCTGTTTTGCTAAAGATGAGTCCAGCATACTCATGAGGAGGTGTTAGCCCCACCCAACTTTGGTTAGTCTGTCCCCTGTTTATTTATAGGTTTCTACCTATTGAAATAAATAGGTTGAATCATCTCACAATGGGTGGGGATAGCTGCAGGTGGGAGGAGCTATCACTCACTTATGAATAAGCTACACTCATCTCTGGCAGAACAGGCTGCAAACTGCCAAATTTTGAGCATTAAATGCTCTGAAACTGCTGCATATTATAGAATAAGGAACATACCACTTTAAGCAGCATGTCTATCTCTAGCTTGTGCTGTCCTCGGCAAGGATGACAGGCTCCCTTTAACACATTGACACAGTCCATAGCAACCTCAGAAGTAGCTAGACAGAGGAAGGAGGCTCTCTGTTATATGGTACATTAAATAGTGCCATAAATTTACCTCTTCATGTGAAACAACAAGCCTTCCTATAGCAATGTGGGCAAAAAATCTAAAAATATGGCTCTTGGACAGTAGAATAAAAAATTAACAATTAGCCAACAAAATTGGTTGAGCGGCTAATGACTTAAAGGGTTTCTCTCACTACAAAGATTAGCTTTCAACATAAAGGGACAGTTAGATGAATACTTTTTCTAAATGCATTGTTCAATAGATTTTACTTTAGCCATGAGATAAGAGCGCTTTTATGTGCTCTGAGAGCAAACAGGTTTCTATGGTAGCCTGCATACCAAACCATAATCTGTTATCTAATTTCAGCAGACAGCAGAGAGCATGAGTGAGGTCCCCTAACGTATGGACTGAGCATCCAAAGAAAACTAATTATTTTTGAGAAGATTAACTGTTATTTTACTGATAAGCCATTGTATTTACTCCTCACAGTCCATGAAGCTTTGTTTACTTACAGACTAGATCTAATGCACTGCTGTTTGTAATGTCTGAGCTAGATACAGAGAGAGGCTATATCACTGCTATAGAACTACACATAGCATGAGAAGAGCAGAGTGAAAGGAAAGCTGACTGTGTCTCTAAAACTGCATGGTGAGAAAACGTCTTCAAATATTTTGCTAAATTTTGTTGAACTTCTCCAATGTTTTCTGTCAGAAGCACCAAGCAGCTGATTTCTATGATTAGGAGGATCCATACTATAAAAGTACTGTCTGACAAAAAAGTAAAGGTTGTGTTACAATGGGATTTCTGTGTTGTGGGCTTTTTACCCTCAGAAAGTGTTAAACTATTCTTCATTTAATAAAAAAGGGTGGGACCCGTATATTGGGAAAATTATTCTTTTTTTACCCAAAAAACGACAAATTTTCATCCCAACCAATAAAAGCACCCGCACCCTGTATCAGCAAAAGACTAGTAGACTAGGTTGCATAACGGGTAAATACCTTAGTACGCTTCACTGGTTTTAAAATAGGACAGGAAACAGGGAAAAAACCGGGCCCCGGTGAACGCCGCAATATGCAACGTTTCAAAGGATCAACCCTCTTTCTAAAGCATGCGGTTCGAAAGTACCCTTTCCCCTCTAAAAAACCTTTTTTTTTTTTTTTTTTCCTTTTTTCCCCTTAACCCTTTCCTTCCTAAACAAAATTTTAAAAACATTTTAAAATCAGTTTTTCATTGAGCCCAAATTAGGGCTTTTTAAAAACTAATGATATTTTCCCCAAAAATGTTTCTTTTCTTAAAAATTTGAAATCTTTTTCGGGTTCTGCATTGCTACCTTTAACACCATCCAGAATACACTACCTTAATTCTGACAAAATTGTGCCCTCTGTTCAAAAAAATGTTAAGCTACCGAACTTTCACAAAAATTCTTATCTGTTTTTAACCAAACTTCTCTATTCATTTTTTTCTTTTTTTTTAAAATTCCAATTACCCCTTTCTATGCCCCTTTTAGACGAATTTAATTTTTCGGGCGGGTTTGTCCAACAAAATCTGTCCACTTTTGGACACTTTAGCATAATATGACTGTTTTGGGACTCACATGACAAAAAACTTTTTTATGGGAAAATTTTTGTACCCCTTATTTGGGGGTTTAAAAAATTTTCCCCAAAAACCCCCCTTGATTATCTAGGGGTGCATTTTGTAAAAAAATTAGGCAAGGAAAGGTCCCTTTTTTTTGGTTAGAAAGACGTGTTTTTTTTTTATTTGTTTTTTTAAAAAACCCGATAACAAAAGGGTACCCTCCAAAACAGGGGCCGGCCTTTTTTATA
Source organism: Phyllomedusa bahiana (assembly GCA_025379985.1). Taxonomy (NCBI): domain Eukaryota; kingdom Metazoa; phylum Chordata; class Amphibia; order Anura; family Hylidae; genus Phyllomedusa; species Phyllomedusa bahiana. The sequence goes on from JAODAL010017084.1 coordinate 14,389, forward strand.
AAATAAATCTTGGGGGTTTTAACAAACAATTTCCAAAACATTAAACCCCTTTGAAAAAGGTTTCCAATTTTTAAAGTATACATTTTTTTTTTATAAATTTAGCATATGTCATATTTAGATATATACAAAAAATCTATTCTTTTTGAATTTTTTAAACCAAAAGATCAATTTTCAATAATTCATCTCGGGGGAATAAACGCCCACCTCTTCTCCTATTTTCACCATTTCCCTTTTACTTTATACCCTCATCCCTAAATTTTTTTGTTTAAATTTTTTTCCCATAGCCCTTTTGAAACATTTTCTTCGGGGGAAAAACAAATGGTCTTGCCCCGGAAAATTTTTGGGCCCCTTTAGGTTTACCTCGAATACTTGGGGAAAAAGATAGTTTTGTTTTTTTCAAAACGTTAAATTTGCGCTCCACCTTTACTGGAACAAATTAGTGGAAAATCTTTTTCATGATTTTTTAAATTGTTTTTTAAAAACGCCCCGATATTTTTTCTGTGCATGTCCTTTTCCTTTTGTAAATTTAAATCAGGGGGCCCACGTTTTTTCCCAAAAATTTCCCAAAAAAATTAAACTAATTTTTCCCTCACTCCCAAACCCCAAAATAATCCCAACTCGTCCACATATCTAAACCATTCAAAAAGGTGGGGACGTAAACTTGGAAAAAAAAAAAACTAAGGGTTTCCCAAAAAACCCCACCATGTAAAAGGTTTCGCAAAACTGGGGGCAGTGGGAAAAACCCCATCGAAATGCCCTTTTTTTTTGCAAGAAAAATCTTTGCCCAAAAACCAAAAAAATTTTTTTGTTAAAAATTTATTTATAATATGCCATCAAAAAACCTACAAATGCTTGTCCAAAGTTGGGATCTTCATTTAAAACGTTTCTCGTGCTGTTTTTCCAAAGCCCTGATCTATCGGGATTTTTTAAAAAAAAAAAATAGCGATTTATGCCCCTTTTATCCCCCATAATTGTAACCTGTGAAGGTTTTAAATTTGTGTCAAAATGCTCTCGGGAAATTTGTCCTTTTTCCTTTTAGGCAGTTTGTGTCGTTTAAACTTGCTTCTGAAAAAAATTTAAACCAAAAAAATTTTAGCTAGAGGTTCCCTGACCAATTTTATCCCGGAAAACGATTGGTCTCCCCGGGGGTTTTCCCTTTTTGGGGTTTTGGGAAATTTTTGGGGCCCAAAATAGAAAAATAGGGGTCCTAGGTGTTTTCTTTCACTAAAGTTTTTTTTGATCTTTTTCTAAAAAAGTCTAGAAATGCCTCCTCCAATGTTTTTTTGAATAATTAGCTGTATCTCTCTAGTTGGATCCAAAAAAAGAGGGGGGGAAAAATTTTTTGTTGGGTTAGCGAGACTCAGTTTCCCCCCCAAAATTGGTACGATTCTTTAAAACCCGTAGCCCCCCCTTTTTTCAGCTTTCTTAAAATAACCGTTTTATCTTGTCTTAAAAATTTTCCTTAAAGTGCTTTTTTCCCCTTTTTTCTAGTTAAATTACCCCTTTTCCCTTTTTTTTTTCCCTTTATCCCCTTAACCCATATACTTAACACATTTTTTTTTTAAACTGTTTGTTCAAAAATGCCCAATGTCTTTTTCCCTTACCTCCGGATCAAACTACCTGACTCCTTATTTTTCTAGGTGCTAAAACATTGAAACCCCTACCCGGGTTTTTTTGCTGTTTAAAAAAAAAAATTTTTTAACCAAGGTTCCTAAAAAAATTTTGTAAAAATCCCCCCTGAAAATCAAAAGATTTAAAGTAAAAAATGTTGGTAAAAAATTAAGCCCCTTTGTTAAAAAACAAATTCTCGATGCTGATAGATTTTAGCAGAAAAAATTGATTAAAAATCCCTAAAATTTCTTTTTTTTGTGGGCCCCCACTTGGCCATTTTTTTTGGGCCACAGCCCCGTTTTTTCCAAACCACTGGCTCCACTTCTTTTTCCCCTCCTTTGATGCCCGATTCCTCTAAAAACCCTTTTTTTTTTTCCTTTATTTTTTTGGTTCTTGGACCCTAAGTTGTCTCTTACCCCCATGGTCGTTTCCCTCTGATGGGGAAATGCTTTATCATATTTCTTTTTTTTCGCTGATTAGATTATTCATTCGCGGTTTCGGGTTGCGCTCCTTTTCCCCCATGTTATAAAACCCCCAAAGAAATGCCCCCTTCAAATCCCTTTCAAATTTTCTCAACTTATTTTTTGTTTTGGGTTGTTTTTTTAAACCTCCAAAGATCAAAAAATTTCCTGTTGTAAAGGCTTAAAAATTTGTTCCAAGGGCACTTGTTTCTTCAATTCTCCTTCCAAGGTTTTTAATTTCTTGCCTCATATTCACCAATGCTTCCTGTATATTTTTGAATAGTTAAATTAAAAACAATTTCCCTAAGTATCTATTTTTAAAAAGCAAACCAGCGTCCTTTTTTAATTTTTTTAAACAACCGGGAATAATATTGGCCCGAAGTGGGGATCTTAACCTCTCGGGGATAAAGGTTTGGGTTTTTATAAAACTCACTCAGGTCCCTAGCATGCAGTGTTTGACGGGGTTTCTTTTTCCTTTTTAAATTTTTTCAAAGGGGTTTGGGGGAATCCACCCCTTTCCTTTCACCACCCGGGTTTCCCAAACAATTCCTGATTCTTGCACTTTTTTAAGAAACTCTGAAAAGTTCTGTAAAACAGAAAAGGAAAACATCTTGGGGCCCCGGGGGTTTTCCGTTTTTTTTGCTAACTCCCAAAAAGACCCTCTTCTTTGTTTAGTCGCAAAAAATTTTTAGCGGTAAAGGGAACTTCCAAACTCAATAATAAAAAATACAACCCGCCTTTATATAATTGTAAGCAACCTATTCGTTCCTGGGGGCTCACCTTTTTGGGGTCTTCCCTGGGGTTCCCATTTGTCCAAAAAAAATTTAAAAATGAAAAAGGGGGACCCTTTTAAATTTGGAAAAAATTTTTCTTCTTTAATTTCCCAAAAAGACATACTTTCAAAACAAACAAAAAAGCCCTCGCATCTGTATCAGCAAAAGACCAGTAGACATAGGTTTCAAAACAGGTAAATACCTTTTAAACGCTTCACTGCAAATTTGGGAGGGCAGGATTTGCATGAACACCCGGGGAAACCCAAACGTCTCCGGGATAAACTCGGGCAGTTCCCCGAAGGGATTTGACACCCAAAAATCCTTCCCCCGGTTACAAATTTTGGTTTACATTGGGCAAAAAATCGCCCAAATACTAATATCCCCCATAGATCCGGGCTTGAAAGCCGCACAGAACGTTAAGTGAAATCCAACTTTGGGCAACGCATTTATTTGGGTTTTTTTATGGCACTGTTTTTTAAAAAATTTTTTAACAAAAAAAATTTCTTTAGTTTTGGACAACAGATTTTTCTTGCAAAAAAAAAAAGGGCATTTTTGATGGGGGCCCCACTGCCCCTAGTAAAAAAACGAACCTTTAAAAATGGGGGGGTTTGAGGAACCCAAAAATTTTTTCCCTTTTAAGTTTTTCGTCAAAATTGGGGAGATGGATAGATATATGGACGACGTTGGGATTTAATGGGGGGGCAGTGAGGAACAATTAGATAATTTTTGGAATTTTTGAATACAAAGTGCCCTCCAATTTTGTTTTACAATGGAAAAGGGCATGCAAAAAATACAAATTTTTGGACTTGAAATCAATAAAAAACATATAGATTTTTCCCCTAAATTTTTTCAGGGAAAAAAGGGGGGAAAACGCAATAACGTTTTTTCACAAAGCAAGCTATCATTCCCCCTCAAGATTCAGAGGTATACCTAAAGGACAATTTGTCCAGCAAGAAAGCATTTTTTCCCCCAAAAACTTACAAAAAAGGGTAAAGGGGAAAAATTTAAACAAAAATTTTAGGGGCAAAGGGTATAATGTAAAAGAACTGGTTTTAAAAAAAGGAGAAGAGGTGGGATGATTTCCCCCCGAATAATTAAATTTAAAAAAAAGAAACTAGGTTTTAAAAAATCAAAAGAGAAAGATTTTAAAAGTATAATCTAAATATTTATTATCATGCAAAAATTATTTAAAAAAATGTATACTTAATAATTTTGGGAAAATCTTTCAAAGTGATTAATGTTTTTGGGAAGGTTTTTTTGCCAACCTCCGAAATTTATTTTAAAAAAAAGGCCGCTCGTTAGGAGAACCCTAATGTCATCTGGGTTTTAAAAAAAAACAAAATAGGAAACAACAAAGTCTTTTCTAACACAAAGAAAAGGGAAACCTTTTTCCCTTCCTCAAAAGTACAAACTGCACATTTGAAAATCAAGGGATCGGAAAATTTTCACCCAAGTAAGGGGTACAAAATTCCCCATAAAAAAGGGTTTTTTTACATGTGAGTCCAAAGCATTTTTTTATATGGCTAAAGTGTCCATTACAAATATTTTGGACCAAAAAAGCAGAAAAAAAAACAAAATTCGTCTAAATGACATAGAAGTCTATTAGGAATTCCCAAAAAAAAGAAAGAAATGAATAGAAAAAGATAGTTTTAACAACAGATAAGAAAATTTTTTGGGGAAAATTTTGGTAGCTAAACATTTTTTTGAACAGAACAAAAATGTGTCAGAAAATTAAAAGGGGGTGAAAACTGGATGGGGTTAAAAGGGACAATTTCAGAACAAAAAAACAATTGTTAAAAAAAGAAACATATTGGGTAGTATCATTAGATTCTAAGAGCCCTAATGGTCTCCCAAAGAAGAACTGATTTTAAAATGTTTTTTAAAAAAGTTTAAAGGGAAAGGGAAAAGGGGTTAAAGGGGGAAAAAGGGAAGAAAAGAAAAAAAAAAAAAAAAAGGTTTTTTAAAGGGGGAAAGGAAACTACGAAAATTTCATGCTTGAAAAGAAAGGGTTTATCCCTTTAAACGTTTCAAACATTGCGGCGTTCCCGCCCGCCAGTTTTTCCATTCTACTCCGTCCTACAAAAAGCAGTGAAGCCTACTAAGGTATTTACCGTTTTCAACCTACGTTTTACTAAAAAATTTTGCTGGGTACAGATGCGATCTTTTATTGAATTTTAATGAAAGTATGTCGTTTTTTGGGAAAAAAGAAGAAAAATTTTCCTAATAACGGGGGCCAACCCCTTTTTCAAAAATGAAAAGTTTTGGGCTATTTGGAATCCCCGGAAATCCCAAAGTGAGACCCCCGGGAAATATAAAGGTTTCTTTTCAAATTTTAAAAAAAGGGGGGTTGTATATTTATCTATTTAAAACAATTTTAAATTCCCCCATCTATAAATTTTTGTAAAAACCCCATCACCGGGGCCCCTTTTTAGTGCAAATGGACAAAGTGACTGAAATGCCCCAAAATTTGGTCCCCCCAAAATGCTCTCTATTACTTAATGTGCTAGGAGACTATCTTCCAAGAAAAGGGCCACCACCCCATTAGCTACACATATTGTCTTCCAAGCAGTAAACCCCCCTAACACATTTAACCAAAACATGTTTTAAAAAACCAATTTTTTAAATGGATTATTCACAACCCTGATCATGCTAAATCAAGAGACTAAATAATAAGAATAGATGAGCTAGCTTACAATTCACTTATAACAACTTACAATGAGCTATTTTAAATTCAGGTTATTGTCTGCATTTTTATCTGTGCAGAAACTTGTTTATGTACAATGTGCATTGAATTTTATGATTTATCCTTAATACCTCGTCGTTCATAGCTGACATAGTTAGAATACGGTTTCTCATATACCTTTTCACACCTCAGATAATTTAACTACTTCATTGCCATCAATAACAATGATACATTTTTTGAACTGCTTTATTTAGCAACATGCACTATACATTTATGTGACATAACCCATGATCAACTATCACCATGATTCATTATCCAGAGGTTCACCCACTAATAACCACATTTCCGATTCTGAACTCTCTTCTTTCATACTATTTAGGACAGCGCTCCACAGCAACTAGACATCTACAATTATTTCTCTAATGAGACTGCATTATATTTTCTGAACATGATATGGCATAACATCACTATGCACTTATTGCATGAATACAGAATGAGCTCATGTGAGAATACATCAAAACACATTACATGAGATAAATCATCTTAGTTTAAATACATTTCTTGATGATCGGTCAGAGTTTTGTGACATATGCACAATTTGCTAGTGAAACTTAAATAATACATCATTTTTTTAGATATGTTTACTCTCTGTACTGTTTGTCTATTTTTAACTTTTAAGAGGTTGATAAAAACTGCTATTGATATTTATGAATATTGTAATAAACCATACTTGCCAACTCCCCCGGAATGTCTGGGAGACTCCAGCAAATTAGGCCCTGTTCACACGGCGGATTGGGGTGCGGTTCTGGCCGCGGGTTACGACGCGGTTTCCGCGGCCAAAACCACGCCCACATCGCGCCTAAATTATTAACATGGTTTCCTATTGGAAACTGCGTTAATATTCACACGCCGCGGGTTTGGCCACGGCTTCGGAGCCGCGGCCAAACCCGTGCGTGTGGAGAACTCTCCTGTCAATTCTTGACAGGGAGTGCTCTGCGCGGTGGCCAAGCGGTGCTGCCGCGGGTTCCACTGCGGGTGGCGCCGCGAGTGGTGCGCGGCTGGTTTGCCCTCTGCTATTAATTTGCATGGGGGGCAAACCCTCGGCGCAAGCCGCGCCCATAACCACGCCCCACCCGCGCCAAGACCACGCCCAGCGCCCGCGCCGCAAACCCGCGTCGGGAGACGCGAGTTTGCGGCGAGGCTCGATGAGGCTTTGGCCGCGGGACCCGCGGCGAGAGCCACAGCGAAACCCGCGGCCAAAACCGCTGTGTGAACATGCCCTTAGAGCGAGCTTCCGCACGGGCAGTCTGCTGCTGTTAGTTTGTATAGCAGTGTTTAAACCCAATGATGATATTAGTGGCGTCCGCAAGTCAGGAGAACAGTGGCCACAGGAGAAGAGGAGAAGAAACACTCAGTTACAAGTAACAGAGAGCTCCTCTGCCATCAGGATAAGTGAACAGCAACAGGACTGTGCAGGGCTTGACACAGCAGCTCTGCATGGAGTTGGCCATACCTACAGTAAGAAGTGTTGGCCAGGGTGAGAAAATGCTCCTACCAAGGCGCTGCTGTATGGGAGAGCGGAGAGAGGTGCTGACTGTGGATGATGGAAAGCAGGAGATAGTACCATAGGGGGAGAAGGGAGACTGCACTGTGAAGAGGTGAGTGGTCTTGTAAGGGAATAGAAAGTAGAGTGATGCTAAGAGGAAGAGGTGAAGTGATGCTGTGGTGGAGGGAAGTTTATATGACAGGAAGACACATGAAGATAACTTGTGCAGAGACAGATGAGAGGGGAGCATTACCATGAAGCAAGTGGCTGGCTCAGTAAGAGCAAAGGTGGGAGAGTGTTGGTGCAGAAATGGAGCTGTGGGAAGATAGTCAGGGATGATGGTGGGGTAGTGCTGAATGAAGAAATGGAGCTGGGGAGAGGTAGTCAGGGATGATGGTGGGGGTAGTGCAGAAGGAAGAGATGAAACTCTAGGGAGGTAGACCAGAAGGGATGGTGGTGGAGGTAGTGCAGCAGGAAAAGATGGAGCTGTGGGGAGGTAATACAAAAGGGATGGTGGTGTGGGTTGTGCAGAATGAAGACTTGGAGCTATGAGTGGTATAATAAAGAAGGAAGTGATGAAGCTGTGAGTGCGGGTAATGTAGAATGAAGAGATAATATGAAAAGGGGGACAAAACTGGAGGGAGAAAATTGTTGTTGGGGCAATAAAAATACATCTGCATAGGGTGCTTTCTAGAATAACACTTGCTATAGGTCAACACATGCTTTTCGGACTTCACTTGTTCTAAATAAAGCACAGAAAAGTCTGGCTGTTTTGATCAGTTAATAATACGGGCCGTTGTGACAAAGTATGCCCATTGTGAATAGCACTGCCATGCCGAATAAACAGTATACATACTGTCTATAGCAGCACTGCCTCTGCCCAGCAGCAATAGAGGTGGCCCCTGTTATAAAAAAAAATAAGAAGACCTCAAGCTTTCAGACAACCCCAGATTACCCCAACTACTGTTGACTGACACCCAGACAGCTTGTCATAGTACAGGAGAGATGTAAGAACACATTGTGCCTGTATGACATTGGATTCATGTGTTTACAAAATAAATGCTGATTGATGTGTCATTCGCCTCTATTCCTTGATGCTGGAGTCTATCCAATTTCCAGTAAAGCTGGGTGACTCCACATCAATCGGCTTACCTCCAGAGATGGTAGACAGTTGTGAAATGTGGGTGTGACTTTTGTGCAAGAGGGCTGTGTCATGTAAAATGCTGAGCGTGGTTTAGAGGGCCCCCCCCCTTGTTACTGACCAAAACCGGTCTGCATAGTTGTATAAATATAAGCAAAGGTGGTTTTGCTGTCAGGGGAAGAACTTTGTGTATGCACAGTACTTTACTGTCAGAATGGTTGGGTTAAAGGGGTGTTCTGTATATTTGCATAGATACAAGCTCCTATTTTTTTTCAGAGCATTATGTGAAATGAAAGGTGAGCTCTGATTGGTTGCCATAGACAACAACGATCTTAGACAATTTTCATACATGAGGCCCATGCTTTTATTCATATTTTGACACAGAATATGCATGAAAAAACATGCTTTGTGAGCATTGTCTAATAGGAAAGTGGATCAAGACTAGTGTGTAGTGCAGCACTGTAGATCAAAATGTGGTGCAGCTCAGTATAATAAGTACAACAGCAGGAAGATGATGGGGATTTAGTGCAACACAGTGTAGTATATACTGTTTAAATAGTATACTGTACTGCACTACATCCCCCTCATCTCCTTGCTGCTTTACCCACTATACCATGCTGCACAAAATCCCCCTTATGATCTGCCTGCTGCTGTATGTACTGTACTGTGCCGCACTAAATCCCCCTCACCAGCAGTACAGTAGGTATAAGGCTATGTCTACACTGCAGTGGACAAAAAATGACCTGAAAACGAATTACTAAAAAATGTTCATGAAACTGAGTTTTCTGTCCACTGCCTGTCAAAAGCAGTTGAAAAAATCGTCCGTTTTTTTTCCACGATTTGCGTTTTTTTGGCGCTTGTTCTTTTACAAGCCTTCTTTTTTGTTGTCTCTAAGCTGTTTTTTGATGTATGCATAGAATGAAGCCATTGGATGTAACTGCGCCCTACAAAAGGAGTAAATAAAGCACCTTTTTGCCATTTATTTATATATGTGATCTTGTAGTCGTTTTACGGATTTTAGCGCTAGTAAATTTATCTTGCAATTGTCGCCAAAAATAAGTTTTTTTACGGATTTTGGCACTGAAGTCCATTTTTTAACGGATTGTGGTGCTAAGATCTGCATTTTTACGAATTTTGGCGCTAATAAAGTTATCTCCCCTTTGTCGCCAAAAATAAGATATTTTTTACGGATTTTGGCCCTAAAGTCCATTTTTGTACGGATTTTGGAGCTAAAATACTTTTCTTAAGATATCTTGGCAATAATAAAGTTAAGAACAGGATTTTAACACCAGACTCCATAAAAAAACAGATTCTGGCGCCAAAATCTGTAAAAAAAAAATGTGTTTTTTTGCAATTCAGCAGCCGAAATAAACTTTATTAGCGCCCAAAATCTGTAAAGAAAAAGAGTTTTAGTGCCAAAATCGTAAAAAAAAAAATGATTTCTTGCGCCAAAATTCCATAAAAAAACGTATATTTGGCATCAGAGCGAGATAGTTTATTAGGTGCCAAAATCTGTAAAGAATCTATTTTAGTGCAAAAGTCCGTAAAAAAAGGATTTCTTGCACCAAAATCGTAAAAAAAAATTATTTTTGGCGTCAGAAGCGAGATAACTTTATAGTGCCAAAATATGTTAGAAAAGGATTTTTAGCACGAAAATCTGTTAAAAAAAAAAATTGATTATGGCGCCAAAATCCGTAAAAAAACAGTTTTTTGCTTCAGAAGCATAGATAAGTTAAATAGCGGCAAAATCTTGTAAAGAAAATTATTTTTAGTGCCAAAAATCTGTGAAAAGGATTCTTGCGCCAAATTCTGTAAAAATACTTATTTTTGGTGTCAGAAATGCGAGGATGACTATATTAGAGCCAAAATTTTGTTAAGAAAAGGATTTTAGCACCAAAATCCACAAAAAAAAAACGATTCTGACACCAAAATAGGTATAAAAAAACTTATTTTTAGCGAAAAATCTATGAATTGCGCAAAAATCGTTAGTGACCAAAGAGTGATTATTTTATTACAAAAGGTGCAAAAAAGGACATTCAGACACTTTGTATGTAGATTTGATAATGTATAACCTTTGTAGAACACCCAATACTAGGTGGGACTTGGGTCTTCCTGTGGGTGGGTTTCATTGAAATAATTACAGCAAAAAATGCCGCCGAAAAGACGCACAAAAAAATGCCACCAAAGACGTTCCGGCGTGCTTTACTAGACGACTGTATGCAAGGCGCGTCGAACTTTAGACTTCATTTATAATCGCACAAAAACCACTTTCATACATTCAGGTGCATTATGTCTCCCTAGATGTGAATCTTATTCCAGTACAAGTGGATATAAACAGCTGGCAGACATTTCATGCAAAAAAACTTCATTATGCTTGTGACATTCCAAATGTTCTAGAGGTACTGAAAATTTTTCTTCAGACTCTAAACAGGTATCACAAAATTACAGTGGTATGGAACCTTTTCTCTAGTGTGATAGATTATAGAATAGTTAGAAAAATGTAGACATCACTTTAGTCATTTGTAAGAAAGAAATGGGGAAAAAATGTAGGTTTTTTTTTTACATTTCATTTTTTCCTTTTAAAGTTCATGTAATAATGTGGCGTTTTATCCACTTCATATATATTTAGAATGAATGGCATAACATAATACATTACAGGAGAGCTTTCTTTCTTCCCAGGTCTTTATTATACAATCAGAAATCTTTTGAACCTCACTTGAAAGAACATATTTATGATAAAGTGAAACAAACTGAACTTGAAATAGCAGAGTGACAGCTACAAAATATACATTTCCAGCAGTAAAATAATCAAAGGTTTATTATATATTTAACTTTAGAAACTATCTGCTAATCATCTATTTTGTTAAAACAAAAAGTTAAAGTTTTCCTTTTAAGGTCTGGGACACTTTGTTATGGGTTTTTTTTTGTATAGTTTTTTTTTTTCTTTCTCGCTAGCTTTTATCAATATTGGTACACTGCTGTCTATCAATTTTAACTATCCAATACATCCACACCAATTATTCAGTCCAAAGGTTCTAAACTTGTCTCCAAATTAGATTTGGAAAATGGTGAAAAAATGTTAGATTTTGCGCCAAAATACTGTCATAGCCCTGTTCTATAGATGTATGAACTCATAACTTTGGCCTGCCCTGACACTTTGTAATGCGCCAAAGATGTGGGGGTGTGTCACACAACATTCATAGGACTAGACACATTTATGAATGTGCGATGCCAATGGTAGGCGTAGAACTGTTAGAACAGCTAGACCAAGATAAAAGTGGTCTTGAGGCCAAATTTGTCACCAAATATATGAACTGCAGAAGAACAAGTTCATACTCTGCTGCTTGTCTGTTACAATCAGCTTTTTAAACGCTATTTAGAACTGTTCATACTGTTGACCGTGATATAGTGTTTTCTATCCCACCATGTGACTTGCACACCACACTGTTCACCATTTCCAGAGTTACTTTAAAGACTAGTTCAGAGTCCTTAGAATGTCTATTAAATGCATACATATCAATTTAGGAACTTGCTTTATAATCTGTTTTTGATGTTGTAGCTCCCATTAAAAGAGTATCTAATTTGTAAACTATAAATATTTATGGGACTGTCTCCCTAATATTATCATGGCTCCTTCCACATTTTCAGATTGACACAGGACATAGTTTAGTGGTTATACCACTTATTATAATGTTAAGAGTTATTCTTATCACAATTATTTGTTATAAACATATAGGAAAAGGTAAATAAAAACTATCAACACATACTTTGCTACTCTAATTTTTCTTCCTTTCGGAGCAAGAACAGGTCTTATCTCCTGCTTGTGTACAAAAGCTTTTCTTATTGCTCTACATGCCCTATCTCAGATGATCAGCATGGTGATATCATTCCCTGCTGTGTCTTATCAGCAGGAAGCAGCTTGTTTTTTTCTATTGTTTATGACAGAAAAACTTTAACATCTTAAGAGCATCTTTTGCATTCTTTCCCTTTACTGTTAAACCCTTCTACATTACCAATGTCCTCTAAACAGGCTCAGTTAGGAGATGTCAATCACTGCTGTAGAACCACCAACAGCCTAACTAGGAAGGGGGAGTCTTAAGATGGATGTGAGGAGCAGGCTCTGTGAAGCTGTGTGGGGAAAACACCTGTAACTATCCAGTATAATGCCATTAATTAGATTCAACTACAAAAGAGAGATACATCTGCTGCTACTCTTATAGGGAAATAGACGACGTAAATCTAAGGTAGAATAACACTGTAGTATTGTTTTTAAACATTTCTCATGAAAATTGTGCCAAAAATTGGCATGCAAATATAGGAAAATGTACCAGCTTCTGTTAAAAAGTCCATTTATTGTAAATCCATAAAAACAGAACAGGACACGCATGGTGCAATATCCACTGATACATTTCAAGCAACCAAGCCCTTAGTCAAAGCTAATGTCGGAATGGGGTACCTGAGGTCCACCAGTGAAGTTGACTGTTGGGGCTTTCCACAGCTACTGTACATGACTGCATATACTATACATGCCTCTTGCTTTATACCTCTTTTTCTCTGCCGTTCTCCCTAAAAAACAACCCCAGGCCTACTATTCTCAGTGGCCCACTATGTCCAGGGGTCCTCCCTGGGTTTCCCCTGCTCCTCTGTGGGCCATTCTGAACCTGGTCATAACGGATATCAATACAAAAAAAATGGCATACATAACATTTGTGTGATTTGTTATGTTTGAGATACTTTTTGCACCCATCCTAGTCAATGGAAAAGTGGAGCACAGCTAAATGGAGACCAATAATTTGCCAAATTTCATAAAGGCTTGCACCACAATTTTCTGGTCTAAAGTAGACTACTCAAGAAGTAATATAAGTAAGAGAAGAATGTGTACCTTGTCTATTTAAATGAGCCAAATTTTTTGCACACATCTGTGATAAATTTAGGGAATATTTTGTATGCCTCCTATGTTGTCTTTATTTTAGACAGCATAAATACAGTTGAAACCAGAAGTTTACATTCTGTACAAATGCCAGAATAATGAAAGAGATAATTTTTCAAGGCATTTTTATTACTTTCTGCAAAGTCAAAAGTTTCATTACATTTCATTAGGATCTGGTAGCATTGCCCTTAAACTGTATGACTTGGGTCAAATGTTTTGGATATCCTTCCACAAGCTTCTCACAAGAGTTGGTAATAATTTTGGCCCATTTCTCCTAACAGAACTGGTGTAATTGAGCCTTCCTTGTAGGTCGCTTTGCTTGCACCTTCCTTTTCAGCTTTGCCCATAAATTTTCAATAGGATTGAGATCAGGGCTTTGTGATGGCCACTCCAAAACATTGACTTTTTATCCTTAAGCCCCTTTGTAACCATTTTGCCTGATGTCTTGAGATGTTGCTTCAGTATTGCTATATAATCTTCTTTCCTCATGCTGCCATCTATTTTGTGAAGTCCCTCCAACAGCAAAACAACTCCACAACATGATACTGCCACCCCCGTGTTTCACAGTTGGGATGGGCTTCTCAGGCTTTAGAGCTTCTCCCTTTTTCCTCCAAACATAAGGATGGTCATTATGGCTAAACAGTTCATTTTTAGTTTCGTCAGACCACAGGGACATCCTCAAATGTTTGTTTTTTGTTTCCTATGTGCATTTAATGCAATAATCTGGCTTTTATATGTTTCTTTTGGTGTATGGCTTGTCTTCCGGCGAGTATAGAGGCCTTTCAGCCATGTTGATATAGTAGTCGTTTCACTGTGGATAATGGGGCACGAATTTATCCACGCTTCTCAGAGCATCTTCACAAGGTCTTTTGCTTCTGTTCTTGGGTTGACATGTACATGATGGACCGCAATGCACATTTCATCTCTCAGGACACAGTACCTGTCTAATTTCCTGAGTGGTATGATTGACTGGACATTCCAATCTTGTATTTTACTTGCATATGATTGCTTACAGATGAATGAGGCTCCTTCAGGCATCTGAAAATTGCACAAAGGTTGCTCAAGACTGTGCAGTCCACAATTGTCTTCCTGAATATCTCAGGCCTGAGTTTCTTTAGACATTCCATGATGTTACAACAGAACAGTGTTGTTTCTGCTCGTGAATAAAATACATCACAGGTGAGTCTCTTATTAACTCTTATGTTGTCAATAATCCTAATCAGAAGCTTCCAAAGAATGCATTATCATATTGAGGGCTGTCCCAATTTGTTTAAAGGCATTAGATATCCTAGTGTATGTAAACTTTTTGACTTGAAGAAAGTAATAAAATGCCTTAAAATTATTCTCTAATTATTTCTGGCATTTGAGACAAATATTACCATAATTTTGGTAATCCATATTGGACCTAATACGGGTAAGGTTGGATTCTGGATTTATGTCAGACAGTGAGAGGAAACATGTATATGTGTCTTTTTTATAATTTCATACAGTGGTGGACAAAGTTATTGGCACCCTGCAGTTCTGACGATCAATACTTCAGTTTCTTCCTGAAATGATTGCAATCACAATTTTTTTGTTTTTATTATCTTAATTTATTTTTTCTTCAATGGAAAACCACAAAAAGAATTGTTCATAAAGGCCAAATTGGATATAATTACACACCAAACACTAAAAAGGGATGGAACAAAAGTATTTGGCACTGTCTTGACAAAGATCATGTGATACTCTCTAATTCTGTGTAATTAAATACAGCACTGTAACTTTACTGTTGGACACCTAACAGTAGTTGGCAATAACTAAAATCACACTTGCAGCCGATGACATGGATTTTTGTAAAGTTGACTCAACCTCTGTCCTGTGTCTTGTGTGTACCACATTGAGATGGAGAAAAGAAAGAAGACCACAGAACTGTCTGAGCGACTTGGAGAATCCAAATTGTGAGTAGCCTGAGCAATCTCAAGGTCAAGTCCATTCTCAAGACCTGAATGTTCTGTGTCTACTGTGTGCAGTGTCCATCAAGAGTGTTAAAGCCACATGGCCCCACTGTGGCTAACCTCCCTAGTAGATGTGGACAGTAAAAGAAAATATGGACGAGAGATTTCAAGCAAACGATTGTGCGGATGGTGGATAAAGAACCTCGACTAAATACCAAACAAGTTCAAGCTGCCCTGCAGTCGAGGGTACAAACAGTGTCAACCTCGTACTATCCGTCGGTATCTGAATGAAACTGGGAATGGATGGTAGGTACCCAAGGACGACCCCACTTCTTACCCCGAACATAAAGAAAAGGCATAAGGATGGGTTTGCCCGCAAACTTACTTGAGAAAGTAAAACGTTTTGCAAGAATGTTCTCTGGTCAATGAGACAAAAGTAGAGTTTTTTGGGAAAACGGACTTCAACATTGAGTTTACAGGAAAAAAATAGAGGACATTCAAAAGAAAAGAACACCGGTCCATACAGTCAAAACATGGCGGAGGTTCCTGAATGTTTTGGGGTCGCTATTTGTGCATCTGGACACTGAGACGCTTGACCGTGTGCCATAGGCATTATGAAGTCTGAAGAATTACCAACAAAATTTTGCACAGCATAAGTGTAGGGCCCAGTGTGATAAAGCGGGGATGGGTCTCCCCAGAGGTTCATGGGTTTTCCAGCAGTGACAATGACCCAAAACACACTTCAAAAAGCCACTTGAACATGGTTTGAGAGAAGCACTGGAAGACTTCTAGAGTGACCAGCAATGAGTCCAGACCTGAATCCCCATAGAACACCTGTGGGAGATCTCAAATTGGCCAGTTTGGAGAAGGCACCCTTCAAATCTCAGGGACCTGAGAGCAGTTTGCCAAAGATAGAATGGTCTAAATTTCCAGCAGAGCATTGTAAGATACTCATTGATAGTTACGGAAGCTGTTGTTCGAGTTATTTTGGGCTAAAGGGTTGTGCTACCAAGTATTAGGCTGGGGGTGCCAATATTTTTTGTCCGGCCCCTTTTTTGAATTTTTTGGGTAAAATGATAAATTTTTTGATTTTTGTCTCTTTCTGATTGTTTTTTTTCTTTCAAGCAAAATAAATGAATATTTAATACCAAAAATTTGTGATTGCAATCATTTTAGAAGAAAATAAATTTATCTGCGAATTGAGGGGGCCCAATATTTGGCCCCAAAAATGTAAAAAACTTTCTGTTTTAAAACTTAATAAACAAGTATCACATTTTAGACTACTTTCATGAGATCGGGATCATGGAGAAAGTCACGTGTTGTGAACTTATTCTGCTGTCTACATACATATCTCTTGTTGCCGTCATGGATTAAAGGGGTCATTTATCAGGGTTGCAAAAAGGATTATTACGGGGGTTTAAAGGCCCAAAGGGGGGCAGTTTTTTTCTAAACTAACATTTTGGAACTGCCTGCATGCATGTGGTAAACTATAAAAGGGTGGACGATGGTCCCATTAAAAAATAACTACAAGATGTGCCTTTTGATGTAGAGCTAACTGTCGGCTATAAAGGTTCATGGGGGTAGCCCAAAAATGCAAAGTGAGCACTCTAAATAAACCAAGAGGCTATAAAGCATGTGTTTAAAGCAAGAGTTCAACAAACCCATTGCAAAAAAGCTCCCGAAGCAGTAGAGGGTCACGCCCTCTACAAATAATTGCATCACAAAATGGTTTACATTTTTTACGAAAAAAAATTTGTTTGGCCCCTTTTTGATTGGAAAAGGGGGGTCCCTTTGGTACAAATTCCCTGCTTTATCGAAAGTATGGATGTTGGCATGTACTAGAAACCCAGAGAAAAAACTCGAAAAAATTGCGAAGAAACAACGGACTGTTGGCGCCTTTTGGGCCGGTGAAGTTTTTGGCATTCTCTGGCTACTAATCCATTTGGAAGGGACTTTAAATGATTTTTGGGATGAATTTATCCCTTTAATCCTACACCCCCGGCCGGGACGAAAGGGGAGGGAGAGGTAGGCGATCGCCTGGGCGCCTACCCCTGTCTGTCCCCCAATGGGCGCAAAACAGGGGGGCCCGCCCTCGTCACGCTCCAGGCCGCTGCATTGGGGGTGGAGCGCCGGCGGTCTCTTTAGCTGTATGTGCGTCCGCTGGAAGCACAAACAGCTGAGGGCTTCTGCGGAGCAGAGAGCAAGCGCTCCCTGCTCCGCAGACAGTGTTGGACCGGCTCCGGGTCCGACACAGCGGGACCGCCGGGTCCTCATAGCACTGAGGACCCGCCGCGGCACCGTGCTGCTCAGCTGGGCGGCGTCGCGATGAAGGGATGTCATCGCGAAGCTGCCTCTCCTCAGACGCACAGCCCGTCATTGGCTGTGCGCCCGAGGAGCTGCCGGAGGAGCGTCCCGGCGCTGGAGGCGGGGCCTGAAGAGGAGCGCACGGCCGGGAAGCAACTAAGGTGAGTATTAATGTTGTTATTTTTAACTGCCTGTGTGCCTTTTAACTCCCTATATACTGCCTGCCTCTGTGCCCCTATATGCTGCCTGCCTCTGTGCCCCTATATACTACCTGCCTCTTTGCCCCTATATACTGCCTGCCTCTGTGCCCCTATATACTGCCTGCCTCTGTGCTCCTATATACTGCCTGCCTCTGTGCCCCTATATACTGCCTGCCTCAGTGTCCCTATATAATGCCTGCCTCAGTATCCCTATATATTTCCTGCCTCAGTACCCCTATATACTGCCTGCCTCTGTGCCCCTATATACTGCCTGCCTCTGTGCCGCTATATACTGCCTGCATCTGTGCCCTTATATACTGCCTGCCTCTGTGCCCTTATATACTGCCTGCCTCTGTGCCCCTATATACTGCCTGCCTCTGTGCCCCTATATACTGCCTGCCTCAGTGCCCCTATATACCTGCCTGCCTCAGTGCCCCTATATACTGCCTGCCTCTGTGCCCCTATATACTGCCTGCCTCAGTGCCCCTATATACTGCCTGCCTCAGTGCCCCTATATACTGCCTGCCTCAGTGCCCCTATATGCCTGCCTGCCTCAGTGCCCCTATATGCCTGCCTGCCTCAGTGCCCCTATATGCCTGCCTGCCTCAGTGCCCCTATATGCCTGCCTGCCTCAGTGCCCCTATATGCCTGCCTGCCTCAGTGCCCCTATATGCTGCCTGCCTTAGAGCCTCTATATGCCTGCCTGACTGCCCCTATCTGCCTACCTGACTGACCCTATATGCCTGCCTCGGGGCCCCTATATCTATATACCTGTCTGAGTGGCCCTATATTTATATATCTGCTTGTCTAAGGGTACAATATCTATATACCTGCCTGATTTGAGGAGACATATATTATAAATCCCTGCCCTGACTGAGAGGGCATATCTATATACCTGCCTAACTGATGGGGTCCTATATATACCTGCCTAATTGAGGGGACATATATACCTGTCTAACAGCAGTGACCTATATAGTTTCCTATCTGAAGGACGTATATACCTATCTAACTGAGGGACTTTAAAATACCTATAAAATAAGGAGTTGCTGGAAATGTGAGGATTCCTAAGATATTTGTGTCCAAATCTGCAGGGATTAGTATGGCCGGGGAAATCAGCGAGAAGGTGTGAACGGATGGAGAAGAAAAGGGAAAGTGAACGACGCTGATCAGAAAAGACTCTCCTGTGAGTCACTAAATGTAACTGCAGTGTAAGATATATGTATACCCGCACACATAATATTTTGTAAATTTCCCAAAAATTACAAAACTTTATTAATTACACACTTGTATATCCATAGAAAATGTTGCAGTTTTAGAAAGGCGATCAATTCATCTGTGTCATTGAATTGATCGCCATTCTAAACTGCAACATTTTCTATGGATATACAAGTGTGTAATTAATAAAGTTTTGTAATTTTGGAATACAAAATATTATGTGTGCGGGTATACATATATCTTGATCTTATTATAATTATACCAGGCACCAATATACCAATTGTACAAGGTGTGCTCGGCAACACTTTATTGGATTTGTAACTGCAGTGTAATCACTTATATTTCTGCAGAGCATCTACATACAACGAGTATCTACCACATACCTGGTCCCTGTATGGCGGAAATATACGTCTTCAGTGCCTGTGTAACAACTGATAGTCACATGTGGGGGTCAGGGTCCTGGCAGGAAATTAAATTTTATCCCCTAAGTAGTAATAGTTTTGGGTCTTGGTTTTGTAGCAGTTTTTTAGTAACAATCATTTGTCTGGTAGATTTGCTCCATGTATTGGTGGATTATTTAGTGACTGTTATTTAGGGATATTAGACTGTCATATGTAGGTGAGCAATTTAGAAAAAGCAGATTTGTCAGGGCTGATTTTCATTGTACAGAGACTGCTGAGGTGATGGACGGGAGCTATGTGGGATACGCAGAAAATTAGTGACAGGAACAGAAGGTTAGTGACAGGACAGGAACAGAAGGTTTTTCAATGTAATACATGCTGCAGGTCCGTGTGAACCCAGCCCTACTGAGCAAAAAGTAACACAGAGGGCCTGTGGCCCGGATGTTTTAGGACCCTAGCAACGCCCCTGGTAAGACTGGTGATGACTGGTAAGAAGTTACTAAGTGGGAAAGAGTAACTGGTGCAGGGGACAGAGTGGTGCAGGGTACAGAGTGGTGCAGGGGACAGAGTAAATGGTGCGGGGGGGGGGGGGGCGAAAGGTCCTGGCGCAAGGGCGAGAGGAATTAGGGTGGGGGCATTTTTTGGGGAGCGAGGGGGGGGGGGGCCATTGGCTGTACTTGCCTAGGGCACAAAATGCCTTGCCCGGCCCTGCGTACACCTATTCATGCTGACTGTCTTCCCTGATTGTCACACAGCTAGAAATGGTTGGAAGAGCATGACCAAGACTTCCAAGTACCCTGGTCCTCTAATTCCAAAGACTTGAACCAAATTGAGTGTCTAAAGGACTACCTTAATCATCCTGTTTGCTCTATGGATCCTTCCCCACTCACCCTCCGGCAGTTGTGGAATGCACTACAGTCAGAATGGCTCCAAATACCTGTGACAAACTACCTGGTCCTTACTGAGTCACTCCCTGCCCATCTAGCTGTGGTCCATGCTGCACACGGGGGGTTACTCTAGATATGAGCTGATAGCTTGTTTATGTTTGATAATTCTGTACCATAGTTTGAAATTGTGTATGCATCTAAAACTAAGAATGAATAATAAAAGGAGGAACATTGAAAATCCAGATATTGCATGTGGTACCAGAATGCAGTCTTATAGAAACAATTCTAGTAACATTATCCTTGTACTTCTTTTTTGATCAAATCCATCTCTATGTGCAGGTAAAATGCAGAAAAGATGTCATGTATTTGATTCCAATGTTTGCAGCAATTTTTGCTTGTGTAGAATTTGTGAAGTTTCTGTCGTGCCTTTACTAAATAATATGCCTTTAGCCGAATTCTGCTATGTCCCATAATGTACGTTCTGATAATAAAAACTGTAAGAAATTGGTGTCCGCACTACTTTACTCAATATATACACCAAAAAAAATAAAATGGCCCACATGTATAAAAACTGTCTAGGTCTAAAACTCTCTTTATTGCCCATAACAATCAATTAGAGCGCCCCTCTCATTCTTCGAGAGCACTAATTTCAAAAGTATCAGTCTGCTTTAAAAACGTCAACATAACCAAATATATCTGCTTAATATATCCAACCCCTGAGAAGTATACATACAGCAATGATAGCCAATAGAAGAAATTCATACCTTATAACCACTCCACAGTAATTCACCACAAAAAATAAGTTCTGTATTGGAACACTACATGGAACTTCTTTTTGATGGAGAATTACTTTGGAGTGGTTATAAGGTATATAATAATAATCTTTATTTATATAGCGCCAACATATTCCACAGAACTTTATAATTTAGAGGGTATAAGTGCAAACAAAAAGACAGACATTACACAATAAAAGCTACTTACAGATGAGACACAAGGTGTGAGGGCCCTGCTCGCAGAGTTTACAATCTATTAGGGTGTATGGGGGAGACGAAGGGTGAGAAGTGCTCAGTTTAAAATGGGCCGGCCATGTTTCATAAATATGAGGTGGTTTTCATAAAAGTGGATGTACCTGCCACCCAGACCATACATCTATATACAGATAAGTGCCTGTGGGTGCCCTATTGTAGGGAGTGACATAATGTGTGTGATAGCAGGAGGGGTTAGCAATAGGTATCTTGATAGGCCTGCCAAAGAAGACGTATTTTCAGGGCACTCTTAAAACTATGAGCGTTGAGTGTGCCTGATTGCCCGCGGCAGCATGTTCCAGAGAACTGGTGTAGCACATGTGAAATCTTGGAGATGGGCATGGGAGGTTCGGATGATTGAGGCCTGTAATCTGATATCAGCAGCAGAGCGGACAGACCAGGTAGAGTGGTAAACAGAGATGGGGGGAGGAAATATATTTTCACGCGTTGAATTTTTTTTGGGATAAAAGCAGGCCGTTCCAAAGGGCCATTTTCACAGATTTAAAATGGTCCGTATTCGGTCCGAAATTACCGCCGGAGGCGCAAATACGGCAAAAAGGGGCCCAGTCATTACGGTAATCCCAGTTCTCATAGAGAACATGGATTACGTCCCCTCCCCCTGCTCGGCGAATCCGCCTGGGGGGGAGATAAGTGACATGGAAATTACCAGCGGCGTACACACGCCGCGGAATTCAAGTCTATGGGCCCGCCAAAGGGCCCCCCCCCCCCCCCGCTCACTCCCCCGGGTCCCGCCCCCACCACACGCGTAATTTGGGGGGGCGAAATTTTACGTCCCGCATTAAGCCTGTAACATAGCCAAGGGCGAGCGATCCCCTAGATCCACTCATTAAGGGGCACCGCACCACCTACCTCGCCCCCCGTTTTCTTTGACTCCCTGACACATCAGTTTTTGTGCAGAGGGGGCAGACTTTTTCATTACCCCCTCATTCTTCATTGTATATTCAGCGCTCAGTGAGTGCTGTATATACACATCAGCATCGCAAGGGGCGTGATGTAAGGCTTTCCTCACACTCACCTGTGACCGGGGCCCCTCAGCTTTTTTTCCCTGTGACCCCGGGGACCTATATAAGCTGGGATTACACTTTTACTGTACACCACTCCCAATTTCCCACTTACACCAAGTCACCTCAGGGAAAATTAAACATGGAAGGTGAGTCCCCCTTTTTTTTTTTCCATTGGCTACAGGGGGGAAATAACTACCTGGCTACAGGGGGCAACTACCGGGGCTACAGGGGGTACACCTGGCACGGGGGGAAATTTATTGTCTGAAAGGGGGCAACAAACGGGCCAACACGGGGCAACTACCTGGCTTCCAAGGGCCCAAAACCGGGCCACAGGGCAACTACCTGGCTACACTGGGCAACAACCGGCAAGGGGGGCTACATATAATAAATAATAATAATAGATAATAATAGATAATCGAAGATAACAAAAAAAAAAAAATAACGGGAAATTTCAGCGCTCTTTAAAGGGTAAACCAATGAAAACACTTTTTTCCCTTTTTGGGTTTTTATTATTTAAAAAGAGATTACTCCATAAAAACAATATACAGAAACTCCTCCAATGGTGCCCTGTATTTGTTTATATGAAAACTCTTTTTAAATAATAAAAACCCCCAAAAAAAAAAAGTTTTTTTACGGTTTTTCCCCAAAATGCCCAATTCCGTTTTTTTTTTATCTGTATTTTTTTACTTTTTACCGGAGCAATTTTGCACATGGGTTTTTCGGGAACCCGGGTGCTGACACGAGGGGGGACATTAAGGGATACATCGTGTTGAAACTTGTGCCTCATTTTTCCTGCCAACTCCCAGAGTGACGCAACAATATATATTAATACCGACAGCTTTACATATTTCACTGTTGTGCCTTTTTTTCCTTTTTTTCTCTAAATTTTTAAAGAAGCAATAATAGATGATAATAATTTTCACACACCTAAAAATAGTGTCCCGAAAAGTCAGTTGTAAAGGAATAAGAATAATGACTTTTCATTCAATAAAAAATTTATACTAGGTACATATTTTGCTTATTTATATGCCTTTTAAAAAAAAATCACTCTTTGCTATAAAAGTACTTCTGTTTCCCCCACTAATTTTACGAGAAAAAAAAAACATGACAGGAAACAACAAGCTAAAATGGGATACTCTTTTTACTTATTCTAACATTCATGCATCTTTCATATAAATAGTCCTAGGAATATGTTCTATTACATATTCTTTATTTCAAAAAGGTCCTGCAACAAAATATGCCAAACATGGTATTTTGCTGCATACAGCATGCCTTATCTTCAATAAGGTGTAATAAGAAGCACTAATGATTTCTAAAACTTCCTTCCTCTAACATCAAAATTCTTGTAGTATTAGTTCATGCATCCAGATGGTGAGCATGTTAGGTCTGTTTTAACTACAAATGAAAAGCTAAATGGAATACACTGAAGACCATACAGTGCTGCAAAGAAAAGAGTGTATCACTCAGCAACAAGTAGCAAAGTTTGTACTGCATAGCACCCTGAAGAGGACTCGGCACTTACCAAATACAGTTCGAGCAGGAACGGACTCCCTGTTTAACCAGAACGACACCTGGGATAATATGACGGTCATTATACAGGGCAGATAGGTCTGGATAACAAAATAGCCAATTTTTCTCTTTAAGTGGAAATGTGCAGTCATCACTGTGTATTCACCTAGGAAAGATGAAAAGATACATTTTAACATAGACAACTCAAATATTACATAAATACACTGCAAACAATCCTATGCATAGGGAACACAGCAACAAATGAGAAGTCACAACGTAGAAAAGTGATTACTGAGAGCATGATGAGGTCTAGAAAATCCATTGATGACTGATGCTTTCCCTGTGCAAAATCGGATTTCTGTATTTTACTAATCCCTGGTTACAATCTGTGTTCTGCTCTTTGTCATGCATCCTGCAATCAGAATCCTCCCAGCACAGATGGACTGTATATGGGCTGCACTACCAGCTGCACTGGGCACACAGCACTCACTAGCTCTGGATACAACACACAGGATTCAGCACCAGTGCAACAGGCCTAACTTTCTGGCACACACTTTACTTGGATAATTAAGACATGTCTCACTGCATCCTCTGCTTCTTCTCTCTTCTGCTCCAAGTCAGAGGAGAATTACCATTTATTGCTGAAAACAACGCAGCCATGATGGTGAATTGGTGAGCTGACCCGTCGTTCAATACAATCATATGTATGGTATAGAAAAAGAATTGTTTCATCAATATTATTGGAATATGCTTCCACTGTAATTCAATGGAATATATTAGCGATCTGAAAGATGATTGATGTTGTCCAACATGCGAAATGTAAATAGGCATTAGAGTTCACAGAAGATTTTGTTTCTCAGACAATCTTGACCAAACTTTTATAGCAAAGATCTTTTTGTACTTACAGCGTTTAGTTGTATACCAGCTGTACCTTTGTCACTGGAAGTACTGCTGCTCAAGATATTATTGTAGCAATGGGATCATTTTGTATGTGTATCACTGTGTATATATACCACACCCTGTCGTTGTATATGCATAATATAGTCTATTTTCAAAATGTCACGTGACATGCAACCTCTTGTAATATACATACACACTGTCATATATATGACACTTATATATACACATAATTATACACACATATGTATCTATAGATATATAATTAATTATTTATACATACTATATTATAGTCTAGATTAACATGTGACATATCACATACACACTGTCATATATATATATATATATATATATATATTATATATATATATGTATGATATATATATTTGTGTGTGTGTGTTGTGTGTATTTATATATATATATATATATATATATATATATATATATATATATATATATATATATGTGTGTGTATAGTGCCTATGTATATCACACGTGGTCAGATATAAACTAGAATATATATGTATGTATACACACATATATCTACATACACACTGTATTATGCATACTATATAAGAGTGTACTTCAGTATATATGTAAAGACTATATTACAGTCCATTCTTTCAAAGACGGACCCAAGCTGTGGCGATCTCTCATGTGAACGCTGCTGCGTCTTCCTCATAGCCCGCAGTGCTAAACTCACGGCTAATTGTTTAGATCCATCTCTGGGTCCGTCCTGTTGGTCCCCGAGACGGATCTAAAAAGCTCTTGTAACACGGAGTGAAAAGTCTGTGTGAACAAGCCCTAATAATATGATGTGACCGCTTGCAATACACACTATTATATACATAGTATATTATAGTCTAGTGTAATACGTGACTGCTTAATACATAATATACATACAGACTGTTACATACATATTATAGTCTAGTTCAATATGTGACATATAACCGCTTATCACAAGAGAAAAAGAAATATAATCCTCCCTCTTCATTAGTAACTAATGTGACAGGCAGAAGGTTCTTTCATTTTTAACAGTATTATTCTGGAGTGTAAAGTGTAGAGGGAGAAGTGATACCATTATGTGTTGATCCTTAGTGTATTATATAAGAAAGAAGCCTTTCTGTGACCTGAGGCCATGTGATGTCAGGATTCCCCACTCCTCCTTCTCCCCCAGCATACAATCAGATCAGCCAAGGGAAGCAGGGAGCGACCAGAGCAGCAAGCTTTTAAGAGGCGATCAGCACGTGTCCCATCCGGATTAAACCTTCCTTTTCATCTAATGCTTACACATCTGGCGACTGTGTCTGCACACACTGAGGTAATAATGAGAGCCTCAGCTGCCTGTGCACCTCAAGTGACACGTGCCTGATCATTTTACAGATGACGTTTGTAGATTTTCAGGGTGACTGTAGCTTTAATTGAAAGGAGCCCTGAATCCAGGGGCATAGCTACAGGGGGGGCAGAGGTAGCAGTCGCTACCGGGCCCAGCAGCCTGAGGGGGCCCAAAAGCCCTCCTGCCACATAGAGAGAGACCAGTATTATAAGTGGCACATGATAACTCAGGGGCCCATTTCACTTCTTGCACTAGGGCTCAAGACCTTCAAGTTATGCCTCTGCCTGAATCCTAAAGTTTTTCTTGTTAAGATTGCTTAAAAGCAGACTATATGTAGTGACCATCCATGCTGTTGTCCTCTATGTAGCCTTGTTTATGCAGTGTCAATGTGATGCAGTTTTTATGATTTTTTTTTCTTTTTTTAAATGCCACATTTTTACTGTGATTTCCTTGACTGAAATAATGTTGCTGTCAGATGTTGCATGAATGCTTGGAGACAAATATTAAATGGATTGTAGTCAATGGGAAACACGTATTAACGGGTCTGTGGAAGTTTTTTGATGTGATGTTACCAAAAAAATTGTCATTGCCCCTGTCGACTGATGTACAAAAGGACATTGCAATTCCACTAGGACGTGTCACACCACATTCATAAGATTAGACACATTTATGAATGTCAGAATGAAGTAGAAACAAACGAGGCGGCACCAATCCCCAACAACACAGCTTCAATATACAGTCCTTCCATTCATAATGCAATCCTTCCAATACTGGTGGTGCTCAGCTCTATAAAGAGCAATACATGCAATAATCCATATATGAGAGAGAAGGAATCAGAGCGGCACTCACCAGTCTTCGTTTTTTAGCTTTTATTCAGTAAAAGATATCCGTGGACAAGCACAATGATCCTAGCCTACGGCCGTTTCACGCAACACAGCGCTTTGTCAAGGCATCTTGCGTGAAACGGCCGTAGGCTAGGATCATTGTGCTTGTCCACGGATATCTTTTACTGAATAAAAGCTAAAAACGAAGACTGGTGAGTGCCGCTCTGATTTCTTCTCTCTCATATATACATTTATGAATGTGACTTGACGGAATGGGAGACATGCATGAAAGAAGGTGTGTCGAAGTGAATTTTCATGCCTATTTCAGTGTATAATGCGCCTGAATCTATAAAAGTGTTTTTTGTGCGCTCTTAAATAGCATCTTAGTAATGCGCCAAACATGCGTTAGTAATGCGCCAAACGTTTATTTGACATACAGTTATAGCCCGTACAACACAGGTCTTGCTGAGACTTGTGGTGCAACACGCAAGATCACTACCATCGTTTCTATTCACGGTCATACTATTCTAGCACCTTTTATTTTATTTTTAGCCTGCTGTGATTTGTTTGTAGTCACTGATAATGCTAAGCTAACTCTATAAATACACGATTGGGAAAGGGATTCATGTTAGATGCTGTATTGGTTTCATTAATTTATATTATTTAATTTTAATAAATTTTTTTATTATATTCATCTTAAATACATTTTATAGGAGATAATTTTATATTTTTGATATATATATTTTTACATTGATTTTATATTATATAATTTATTATGACATTTATATAATTTAATTTTATATAACTGATAATTATCAGAAATTGCTTTTTATTATTGCACTATTGTAAGTTGAGAAATAATGGACATTTTTTGCCCTAATGGCAAGTCTAGTTCCATTAGGACTGCTTAGGCTCAGGCAGATAACATTGAAATAGGTCTGCCGGTTCGAGCTTTAATGCGCCTAGTTTTCATAAATGTGTCTAATATTACGAGTGTGATGCAACACGCCCCCAGAACGCCCCCTCATGTTAGGCGCATTAAAAGTGTAGACTGGTACATAATGCACGTTTGTTCGATGAACCTCTCACCTTTGGTGCATTTTACACCAGAAAAGGGCGAAAATCCCTTTTATACATGTCGCCCAATGTGTCACAATCCATGCGATTTTCAAAGTGGCGAGGCTGAGACAAAATTTGTCTGTCACTTTTTGCAGCGCATTTTGGCACACATTTTTGTCTCACAACAGGATACCAATATAAAGTGATGTGAGACACTTTCATACATACTGTATAATGCTACACTAACCTACTGAGAAGTATGACTGTGTTTTCATACATGTGCCCCAATGTGTTTTTCTTTGTGGCATTTTTTAGGGTTCAGTTTTTTTTGTTTTTTTTTAATAATGCTGCATGCTCTAGGTATGGTGGGGTTTTTTGTTGTTTTTCCCATAGGCTTTTTTTAAATTACTTACAAAATGCCCAAAAAAATGTTTGTAGACAACACAGTAAGGGCATGTCCCCACTGCACGAGTTTTCGGCCGGTTTTTCAGGCGGTTTGCGGTTTTGCACACCGCCTGAAAAACTGGTCGAAAATGAGCACAATGGTGCTCTATGGGAAATCCGTGCAGCAGTCCCCACTGCATGGGTTTTCCGTCCAGAGTTTTTGCCGCCCCCGGGCCTCCCACAAAACATTCTACAAGCACAATCTTCCGTCCGGCTTTCTCATCGCGGAGAAAAGCCGTCCCCCCCGTGGCCGCGGGGACGGCCGCAAACAGGACAAATAGCGGTCGGGTAAACCAACCCGTATTTGTCCTCTATCGTGGGAACGCACCCTAAGACAAACAAAATCCATAACATTTTTTATGAGCAAATAAAAATAGTGTGTTTGAAGAAAGCCATGAAAGATTGTGCTGCATAGCCACAATTTTACAATTTTATACCTATGGTGATTATCTTTTCTACCTGGACTGGAGGTATGTAGAGTGAATGGTTGTCTTTTATTATTATTTATCTTTCTCATTTGTGTTGATGGTCAGACATATGTATAAATGTATGTTGTAATAGGCATGAGGCTTTGACTTCTTTTATCTCCAACATGCTATTAAAATGTAGGCTTAAAAATGAGCAGATACCACTAGGTTCATATTTTATACATTGCAGCAGTAAATACTATAATATTCAACACTATGTAAACATAAGATGTATAGCAAGGAGTTCCTGACCTATATAATGAGGTTGTGGCTACCATTCTGATCTGTCTTACATTACGTTCTTATTTATAGTTGTTCTTTGGCACTCCTTAAAGGAATTACTTCGAACTTTGATATTGACGGCCAATCCTTAGTAAAGGCCATCAAAATTAGATCAGTGAGGGTTATAGTCTTGACAACCCTGACAATGAACTGACTGAGGGAACAGCACTCCTGCAAACAGTATATCACCTTTATCTTTTATCAGACAAAATACAGGACATTTGGTGGTGGCTGTGCCTGGTGTTGCAGTTCTTTGCATCTCTGTCCCTCTCATGTTTATAGGTACAATACCAGCCACAAATGCTACAACATGTATGGGGCCGTATATTGTAAGCATTGAAAAGAATGCAGTGCCTACTGAAGTGCATGGCCCCGTCTATCGGTTAATCAGAAGTGCTAGGAGGAAAACTGCAATCACTCCTATATTGACTGGTTAAACTAAAAATACACCATAAATATCAAAGTCCCATAATATAGTATAATGATACAATATTTGGGTCAGTAGTTTTTTGCTATGCATTTTCTATTTTCACAGTATTCCTTAATGGAATTTAGCATTGATAGGAGTTCCAAGTACAGACGAGAGGCGTATCTGACTGTTCTCGGAACTTCATTTGATTTCAATGAGAGAGCATCTAAAACACCACTCGCTCCATCATAGATGGTCTATCTATATGCCATCAATGTGTTTGATGAGCCAACCCCTTTAACTCTATGTACTAATGCAATGTGAAAATGCAGTCAAATTTTAGTGCTAATTAAAAATATATTAAGATTGTATACTTAGTTACATTGGAAACTATACCTATAAAATGGCTTCTTCATTTTGTTACATACTTCAGAAAAAAATAAATGTGGTTTTCCAATTTAAAAAATTAAAAATAGACTGGAGCTGTGTAATAATGATAATAAAATTGACCTATTCATCTTTGTACTCACCAATGTTTCTGTGTTGATGCTGTTAGCGGTGTCCCCTAGTTTGTGTTGACTTTCTGTTAGGCGGTGAGTATGTGACCACTACAGCTGATATTGTAGAACTGGGAATAAACAAAGAATGGGAGACACTACCAGCAGCGTCATTTGGAGTGATGTCAAACACAAAAGTGTGTATTTTTGTGTTGTTTTACAGAGCTCTATGTTTATTATGTCTACAATGTTTATTTTTATTTTAAAGTTGTAAAACCTCTTTAATGAAGTTACTGCAAATAACTGCTAAACATCCCCATGTTTACCACATTGAAGACATCTGATATCTTTTTTCATATTCTAACATGACAAGATATTTTACATATGTGAACAGAAGTATCCACAGATAAGCTGTTTGTGGATTCTTCTCATTAAAAGATCATGCTTTGTATTTCTCAGCCATATTTTTTGTTAGTATAATAATTACAATTAATTACATCAAGAAGTAGGGGGATATTTTAAGCTATTCCATAACTTGGTCCCCCACTTGCATGGGCAGTTGTTTCAGATTTTTGTTAACAGTCAGTTCTTGAGGGCCCAGTCTTTTAGTCACCAAATCATAGATCATTTGCAAACTTTGCCGTTGTTCCCTAATCTAGGTCTTTGGAGTCCACTCTTCCAATTGCCGGTCTTCTGGAGTCATTGGAAGACCAAAAGGGCACCTTTCATTGCGTCCAAACATCAACAATTAAGAGGAGAACCCCGTGTTCCATTACACCTTATGTAATATACTCAGACCAACTCAGTAATATAGTCTGGTCACCGCTGCTGGACACCCATGTATCAGGATGAACTGTTTCCACAAGGCTAGGGTCAATTTCTCGGCAGTCTGATCCTGGAGCTGCATGGCAACAGCAAACTTGGAATCATGGTCCACTGTCACGGTGCACACTGTGGCCCCTGTCATGGACCGCGGTCGTGCCCGTGCCTCTGCTGCAGCCGCTGTGCTGTACTCACCTGTCCTGGTTCCTGTCTCTGCTCCGGCAGCATTCCCCGCCGCTCAGTATAACTTACCAGTCCACATTCCTGCTCTGGATTGCACTAGTCCGCTCTGGCTGCCTGCGCATGCACGAGCACCCTCTAGGGTGCACATGGCAATGCACGAGTATTTAAAGGGACTGTGACCCCTGGCTATAAAAGGAACTTGCTGTCTTTGCTCCTGGTCAGTTCGTTATTGTCTACATAGAGCTTGACCCCTGTCTGCTGCACTGCTGCTGTTCCAGTGTCTAGTGTATCCTGCGTTACATGTGTGCTATCACTGCGCAATCTGCTGCCTTCCAGCCATTGCACCATTATGTTTACCTGCTGTACCTCTGTTGCTGTACCAAGTCCGCTACTGTCCTGGGATTGCACTACCTCCCTACAGCTATTCCTGATACATTCTGTTATCCATACCAGCACCTGCTATCCTGTTCTGTACTTCAACTACCTCTGTGAGTTACACCATCTACTCTCAAAGGGGCCCAAAGGATCTGCCATATACAGACAATTGGCGAGTCAGTGTATACAGACATCGCTGGACCGTGACATCCATCATGACAGACAGATACTTCAGATATATTCAGTGACTTGCAGATAATCCATTATCAGAATCTGTAACAGGTATAATGACTATATATGCCCGACTGGGGTTCTCTGGTCACAAGCTTGAGACAGATTACAGTTTCAACATTGACTACAGACCCTTATGGCCACTACCAAGTTGGGGTAATAGTATTCTCACTACAACCAGACGAATGTCTTGGTATGCCAAGTGTCCCTTCTTCTAATGTACATTCCACACTAGATCCATTATTTCCTCTAAAAGAACCACTTTTACTGATATGGCAATTGAATTAGCTGAAACAGAATTCTTTCTTCCACCTTCATTCGTCTGTGTTATTGCCACAACTGTTGGCTCACTCAGGAAAGAGTAGCAAGCTCTCAATATCCCAGAGTATGCTCCCTTTCAATCCAATCAGTGATCAGTTGAATTTGAGGATCTGTCTGCTTACTTACTCTCCAGTTTGAGAAATAACCTCTTAACCACCCCCAAGATTTTTCTATTTAAATCTGAATAGCGATGACTGCACAACCCCATGTGGAGTATATAATTTTGATGTCTCGTCCTCCTCCCGCTATTCATCACTAAGGCCATGGTAAATTCACTGGATATAGAGAGGGCATCAGCGTTCCAATTATCCTTCCCCAGCCAATATTGAGTCTTGAAGTGGAACATTCTGAGTCAAGCCATCTATAGCTGTTCTAATGCTGCTAGCTTAGCCGTATCCAAATGCCCCAGTGGATTATTGTTGGCCCTCAGCATAAATTCTACAACCCGGTTAGTACAGCCACAAACTTCTTAAGCTTGAATGAATTATAGCTTTCTGGGTCTTTTCATTCTCAATTCGGGCTCGGCTGGCATAAACAATCACTTTCTCTTTGCCATCCTTAATCAGCACAACCCACAGCCCTCTGAGACACCTATCAGTCTGCAAAATTAAAGGAAGATGGTTTCCTGTGTAAGGGAAGATGAGTGTCCAGGTCAGTGTCTCTTTGAGCTTAAAAAGCTTGCTCTACAGCTAAGTTACACTGCAGAAATCATCTTTTTGCTTCCTCGAGTGATGCCCTTTGTTACAACTGATGTAACAATGCTGCAATTTTGCTAAATCTTTTATAAATCACCAATCGTAACCTACCAGCCAAAGGAGAGCTCAGAGTTCATTGTATGTTGTAGGGATTGGCCACTTCTGCACCAGCTCCCCTAAAAGTCCCAGGGTGCACTCCTTCCTCTTAGAAAGCATGTCCTAGGAATTCAGTATTCTTCCGTAAGCGATGACACCTATGTAGCTATAATTTCAGTCCAGGGGATTTAAGGTGCTAAGAACTTAGAAAGTCAGCTGTCAGTAGGCAGAAAGCCAGAGATATAAAAAAAAGTGCATTAGCTCTAGTGCAGGACTTCCATCTGACATTGCCCAGGTTTTCTCAGAAGACAGCTGATTAAGGGTGGCATCTACAATAGTGGCCGGTTCAGTAGTGCACATTTGCTGTAGAGATTTTTTGGAGAGTAAAGATTTTTGGGGTGGCTTTGTGAAATGGGTGATAAAAAGAAATAGTAGATTAAATGAGAACAAAGAATGTTTTATCCAAAGTGGAAAAATAGATATCTACACAAGAGACAAAATATTGTGCCTTGTTTGCTAAGAAATTATGGCTGTTCCAAAGGAATACAATCTTCATCACCGCAAAAACCTATGTGTGGCCTGAAGACATTCAGCCTAGTTCAGTTTTAGCCTCTACCTGCTGCCAAGCTGTGCAGGGAGTACTAAATCAAGATGTTCAATCATGGATTCCTGTCACCACCAGAACCTTTAGTTAATTTAAATAGATGGAAACTTTAGATGCAATATGGGACCTCAATCACAATAAACACACAGTGCGTCTTGTTCACAGCACTACCCCATAAATTACTCATACATCATAGTTAATTTTTTGAGGACATTGTTGTGTAAAAGTATGGCAACGATGGCCTTATATTCATGGCAAAAAGTCTGTATGGAGGAGTAGAAGGTCCTCCATACATGCCACTATGTTGTGTTATATTACAGAAGGTCTCCATAATATGGCACTCAATGAAACAAACCATTGTTTTTCTGTATGGCTCTAGATGTAGTAATAGAGCAAGGGCTAACAGATGTTTATGAGTGATTGTTACAGTTCCAAACAATTCAGTATCACAGACCCTCAGTATTTGTAGGAAAATACAGAAAACTGTACAGAAAACAGTTACAGAATAATTCATTATTCTTATGTTTAATTTAAAGCTACATTGTATGATTAAAGAAGTCATAAAATAAAGCTATTAACTGAATATCTCCTACATGCTAACAAATAAAACGGAATCCTAAAATAACGCCTTTGTACACGGTAATCATACTGCAGATAATAGTTAAGGTGGAAACAGTGATATATTATCCCATTTATCTTTGTGGGATATTTTCCTTAACTCTCTCTGCACCTTTCTGACTATCACAAACGTGTCTGTCCTCAATGACATGATGGACTGAAATCGCTTTTTCGATAGAGATCATCCTGGAACAACCATTAACTGGCTTTAGATATAGATACAGATTCTGTGCACAAGATTAGGACCAGCAATAGAAGCAGAACCTCATGCTGGGTTTCTATGTTCAGTATTTATCAATTTAATAGCAGCAGTATAACAACTATTAACACTGACACATGGGATTTCACAGAGGATGTTGTTTTTGTCAATCAGTAACTCCATGGTGTCTGCTTATTCCCGATGTAATATATGTAATAATATTTGTTTCCTCAGGGAATGACTTTGAGTGTCCAGTAAATTTAAAGTTCAAGCCAAAGATCACTTATATTCTTGGAACCACATCAACATCAACACTCATGTGTATTGTTATTAATGCAATTTAAAGCATTAGTAGCAACAAACAACTACAAATACAGAAGAGAGGAGTGTGTTTGATTTTAAAGGTGATTTCTAATCCCTGGTAGTAGTTGTGTATGACTAAGGATAACAAATGCGCATATACTCATCTTTTATATGATCCTGTTTCTGTGTTGGCAGCTAAGGAGCCTCTCTAGAGTTTTCTCTAGAAAAATAAATAATGTGCCAAAAATAGATAAATACATTCTACATTCGCACACCTAACTCCTACTATAAAAGGCTTTTTTAAACAGGGATTTTGCACCCAGGTCAGTTGTGTTTAATTATGTTGGTTGTGATCAAGGCATAGCTAGGATAGAGGATTTAAGAGTTTTAGAAAAAATAGGTATCACTATTTTAAACTATCCATATTTAGTATGACAGATCCTACAAAATTTTACCAAATTATAGCGGGATCTTTCAGGTTTCTCCTTTGTGGATTATGCTGTTAAGTCTGCCAAACGTAAAACAAACCAGATAAAGCAAAACATAAACACGAGTGTGAAAAGAGCTTACATCTTTAAACATATAATGTAAAGTTATGACAATTACCATGTATGCCCTGCGCCACTTGTATAACAAATATACAGCAGTAGCACAGGCAAACATTTGTCCCATCAGTAAGGGTATGTTCACATGGATTATTTTCGCACAAATTCATACACAAATTCTGCATTGGGATCTGCATGAAAACCATGTGAAATACAAGGGAATACGGCACATATTTTTTCCATTATGATTTTTAATCAGTAGTGTGGAACAAAAAGGAATCACATTGCGCAGCTTATTAAAATAAAGCTAGTCAATGTCCAAAATAGCAAAATTTGACTCTACAAAGTAAAAATATGTGATATGACCTCAGATCTCTGCAGAAGATTCCACAATGGCTTTTTCTAACAAAAAAAAAAAACATCCACCTTGTGAACATACCGTAATTATATTTGTAGTCTTATCCATATTATACCAGTCTACACAGTCGCATGATATGATTATGTTTAAACAGATTCACTATTCTTAAGGGGATACATACACGTACTCATTTCTCAGAACATGTCTGAAGACATGACAACTCTAAAGGAGCCTAGACACCTCTAAAAAGCTATTCTGCCCAACTGCCTATAAATGTTTGTGTGTCTGTATTTCCAAAGGGGGAAAATAGAGAAAGCTGCCATCAGGCTCCTCTGGACACTTACATTTGTGTAAAACAAATGGATTGGATGTCAAATTTGAACATGCCTGATTCTTCTTTTGCCTGACTCACTGTACTTGGAACTGCCACTGCAATAAATGGGAGAGTTCCAACCAACTCTCAGTTCTCAACTGAGACTTTCAGGGAATTGTTCTCAAAGTGTAGGTCACATAGTTATTTTTTTATCACTAACTTAATCTGGACCTGAGTGCCTCCTGACATGCTGGAAATGATGCAATGCAGCAGTAAGATATCATAATTATTATTTTCATTTTCAATGGTATGCATCAAAAGTTTTGGTAACATATATGAATTAAATACTTGGCATTTGAGTCATTAATGTAGTTATGTATTTCTTGTAAATCAGCAGCACTGAAAACATATTTCTTTTCCTATTAAATTTATCAATCAATCATTATAGGAAATTCAGAAGATTAATTTAGGTACGAAGTCTTGGTTACAAATGCAAATTATGAGGCTCTCCATTATATTATCTCACTCCACTCTCCCATACACTGCCCTTCCCTTCTGTTGTCCAAAAGTGTTTATTATTTCATGACCAATACAATAAATTGAAAGATTTAAGCCCTCTCCAGAAGCTTTTTGAACCCAAGAGAGCTGAAATGTTGCTCTTTTTTCTATTGGACATGGAATAATAAACACTTTTGGACTATTTTAATTTGCTTAAGTTCTGCAGCTTTTGGTTTTCATTGGTTCTTGGATTCAAAACCCAATCTGTTGGTACTTGCCACTTACTCATTACATGTCTTTTTTGTTTTCCAATATGTATCTGATACACCTCAGGGAACAGGGTCACCGTCCGTGATGGCCTTTTCCTATATTATGTTGATAATCCACTGAAAATTCTGCTGGTAGGCAGATGAAACTTGTCTTGGGTTTGTTCATGTATATAAATTGTCTTCTTTTTGTAGTATGCATAATTGTTTTGTAGAGTTGAATAGGATTAGTCCGTGGGGTCGTACTCAGGGAGGTTACCCCGCTAAGGGTTTTCTGATATTTAGGTCAGTATAGTCATATTACAAGAGACAATACTACCCTGATTTATACCTGAGAAACTACTTTACTTATATACATTACTTGACACTAGAGGATCTGTAGAACAACCTAACAAGGACATATGTTGGGGAGTACAAAGGATTCATCCCACCTGAGATTGACCTTAAGTGGATTACTTGTGTACAGTGTTATTTATGTATTTTTAATGTAGGTACTATTAAAAGCTTAGTATTAGATTTTGACATTTAGAAGGGTATAATATGCCTGTGATTATTGGATTATATGCCCCTTTATAGGAGATGGATTATGATTACATAATATATGAAGCTACACAAGAAAAAAGAGGACTTCTTACTCAAAATCTTATAAAAATATATATAATTTTTATTCATGAATAGATAAAAAATAATTTAAACACAAAAGGAACATAAATAAAAAAAAAAAAAAAAATATATATATATATATATATTTATATATATATATATATAGATATATATTTATTATTTTATTTATTTTTATTTGTTTTTTGTTGTGTTTAAATTTAAATTTTTTATCTATTTATGAATAAAAATTTATATATTTTTATAAGATTTTGAGTAAGAAGTCATCTTTTTTCTTGTGCAGTTTCATTATGTGAGTGACTGTACTCGCTGATTTTTGTTAGTAGTATCATATTTTTATATGAATACCTGGTCCAATGCATTTTCTTAGAGTCCTGTGTGTTTTAACAATATATGAAGAATCTTCTTTACCTGTGCTTGTGCTGATATTTTCAGTTCCAACCGTCTGACCGATCAAATGATATTGATTTAAACGAGAGCCATCTTCTGCCACTACCACAGATTTATGGGTGACATTGGTCCATTCATACCTCAGTTCAGAGTTGGGATATGCATCTGTTAGGGAAGAACATTTATAAAATGTTTATGCTTAGAAAACATAGCTCCACACTCTGTAATTTAACCCCTTCCTGACAGTCATAATGTTTTAGCTCTTTATTTTTTTCCTCTCCGTCTTCCAAGTACTATAACTTTTTTTATTTTTCCATCTACATTTGAGGACATTTTTTGTGGGACAAGATGGATTTTTTAATCGTTTCATTGACTGTGCCACCGGATCTACTGGGAAACTGAAAATTGGGGTGAAATTTGAAAAAAAAAACTGTACTTTCACCATGCTTCGGTGGTTTTGTTTTTATGGCATTTACGCTTCAGCATAAATAATGTGCTATCTGTATTCTACAAGTTGATACAATTCCAGTGATACCAAATATATAAGGTTTTCATTATGTTTTAGTACTGTTAAAAAATAAAAAGATTCTTTATTTCTTAAATATGCATTTGGGGCTAATTTCTGTGACCAATATCTTCTGGTTTTTCTACCAATTGACCTAAGTGAGGTCACATTTTTGCAGGCTGAAGTGTAGTTTTTATTGTCACCATTTTGGGATACATGTAGCTTTTAATCACTTTCTATTGCAATATTTTGGGTTCATGAAATTATAAAAAAACATACAATTTTGGTGTTCTGGAATTTTTTTTCTTCTACAATGTTCAGCGTATGGGATAAATGATGTTATATTTTAATAGACTGCATTTTTACACGTGGTAATATTATGTGTAACTTTTTTCTTAATTTGTAAAATGACAAAAGGGGATGATTTGAGCTTTTAATATTTTCTATTATTTTTTAAACTTTTAAAACTTTTTTTAAATTGTACATTTAGGGCCACATGTATGAAAACTGTCTAGGTCCAAAACTCACTTTGTTGCTCATAGCAACCAATCAGAGAGCCCCTTTCATTTCATATAATGCTTTGGAAAAATTAAAGGGGCTCTCTGATTGGTTGCTATGGGCAACAAAGTGAGTTTTTGACCACTACAGGGCTCGATTGCTTATACACCCTTCTGCACTTTATAAATAATGCATATGCGTCTACCAAGATGGCCATTCTATTAGTTTCTGCTTGGGGCATGAAGTAATAGAAACGTTAACATGTAAGCTATGGAAGTCTTCATTAGGCTTCCAGCTTCCATGGTAACCAATTGACTCCCAGAATCTTGTTGCATAGGGAAGGAAAGGAGAGAGGGAGAGATCACCATGTTGTCTAAATGATTAAACAGCAGAGATCGGAACCGGCTGTTAGCGGCGAGTATAGGCTGTAATAATCACTGTGTGAGCCTGCTCCATAGCTCCTTACCCATACATCCATTCTCGGTAAGGGGTTTAGCAACAAACAGCATAAGGATTTTATATTATGCATAGTAAACCCCATCTCAAGCAGCTTTTAAAAAGATATTAAATAAACTGCTTCAAAATTATTCAAAAACAAGTTCATTGTACATTTTTTTTTACTGTTACATTTCAGGCCTGATAACTATATCTTTCCAGTATAAATTCCTGCCACACACCCAGTCAGTTTGGTGTTATCACAGGATTATTACATACATTTATATACCAGGGTCCTCATTTTAAATGTCATGCACTTGCTAAATGGCAGACTTCAGGACAGGAAGCATTGTCATGGGGACACCGGAGAAGAGGATTAACAGGTTAAAATAAATGAGTTAAAAATGTTTTTATTAAATATTTGATGTTCAGCAAATGAGCTGTTATGCAACTGTTTGTATAGAACCTTTCATATAATCTTATTATTGCATGCATTTCCTTGGGACATGACAACATTCAGCTGAGGGGAAAGCAGCATTACATGTCAATGGTGACATTATTACATAAAATGTATCAAAATATCACTTTGTTGTCCATTATCTTGACACAATAATATACAGTAAACTGATTCATTTAAAGGAGTGTTCCAGGCCCCAACATTGCTTGTTTGTCTGTCGGGGTAGGAGTAGAAATAGAAGAAAAACCCTAGGATGCTCACGTTCACTCCCGGCTGCTGGTCAATTCACCGCCGATCACTTGACAGTCGCAGTCACTTACAGGCCACAGAGGTCACATGGACAAGACTTTGTGGCCTGTGATTGGCTGCACCTGTCATATCAATGATGGACGTTCACTGCTCAGTTCCGGGATGAACGCACCGGCAGCAAGGAGTGACGGGAGGTAAGTAGGAGTCTTCTATTCTTTTTCTACTCATACCCTGACAGACAAACAAGCAATGTTAGGCCCCGGAACACCCATTTAACTCTTATTACAGGGATTTTCCCATCTGGCTATTTCACAGAGCCTACTCTTCACAGGCAGCATCAGACTTGAGCCTGTTAAAGGGTTATTGGTGAAGGAGGGGTTTCAACAGCAGAACACAAGGATACAGAGCTGTAAAGGGATAATGTTTGTCTGTAAGACACAGCAGGGAGTGACATTACCATCCCAACCATTCCGTCCACTGCTAGAGCAGAGAGAGGTGGTCGGTAACCTAGGAAACCCTCTGTAAACAAGCAGGAGATAAGAACTGCTCTACTTTTGAAAAGGAAGCAAAGTCAGAACAGAAATGTATTTGGTAATAGTCCTTATTTACCTTAGAAAACATTTAAACATCTCGCAGTATGCTACATGTAGCATTTATTCAACTATTGTAGTTAAAATAGAAAAATGTAAATCTCTATGATGGTTTTTATAAATGCTTTATTTGAAATTGCCACTGTGCTACATTTTGAATTAATTGACCAAATTTCGACACAGTTTAATATGAGTATAGGAGGAAAGAAGTAAAAGAGATGCAACATTCGTGCAAAGTGACAGCTACTAAATGCTGTGGTAAGCAATTGATATAATTGCCAAATCCAATCAGAGAGCTTAGCTCTGTAATTAGTAAAATCTACCCAGCTAACGAGGAAAGAAAGGGACAAAAGTTTCCCAAATATATAAATCTTAAGAAAATCTATCCAATCTTTCCTCCTGTATCCAAGATGAATGACAGAATTTTAAATTGCTGCTTTTGAATGTGCTGCAACATTATGGATAATGTTTGATATTTATCTGTTTACCGTACGTTGAGGTAGAGTTCACTAATCCAGAAGAGATAATATAATTGTATGAAATTAAAGTCTGTTCGTAATATTGTTAATGATAATGCACGTTTCAAGTGCACAATAAAACTATACATCAGATTATGGATGAAAAGACTTATTTTATGCCTGCATACATAGACAGTGATGCTTCCTTATCATATTTAAAGGCCTCATACTTGAAGCTTTTCAAATCCTCCCCTAAATGCTCTTAAATTGTTTCTTAAATTACATGAATGGGATTAGATAGAAAATGCTGAAATGCCTATAATTCTTTAGAAAACGCTGAGTACAGATTTTGAAAGTGACCCACTAATCAGATTTCAAAGAAGCAGGGTCTAGCCTTAAACTATTTTTCTATAAGGGCAGTGCAGCATGGCCCCATAGCACAATTATAGAGGAAATTTCTGCATGCTTTGTGTTCATTTTCATATCAATCCTTAGAGACCTGTATTGTGAGCAAGTTTAATATAGATATTTTTTTTTATTTACATGTAAGTTATTTCAGTAATACATCTGTAGTAAATTCAACTTTCTCCTTGTCTACCTTTGGACACAGTCAGCAAATTGAAGCATCATTTGTACTAGCCTAGGTTCTGTGAATTGAGCTATGACGCTGTACTCTTTCGAGTTACAATGTTAGCAATTAATACAGAGCAAATAACTAATACAGATAAAGCAAGTCCCTATATATATAAAAGCTAAAAAGAGCTGCTGGAATCACTTTCTGTGAGCTTCTTTAGGGACTTGTACAATACATGTAGGTTACCAGAAAAACAACATGGACCTAGCCTCGCCAGGTGCACAAGGGAGAAGCTTATCCTGGCACAACATGTAGTACTTCACTGTGTAGAGAGGCACCACTAGCCGGCCAATCACTGCCAATGAATGCACTTTACTACTACACAAATTTTACCCATGAAAGGCCCATGCCGATTGGCTGAATCCACTATGATATACTACATGCCATATGTTTAATCTGGTTTTAAGATTCAGTGTTAGTGTAAGACCATTAACCTGAGGCCATTGTAACTTAAGGGACCACTGTATAAGCATATCATGACTGTCCTTGCAGGAATTCATTTACTAAATATAGACAGCAGCAAACAGTCATAAATGAGCCCAGCAGAAATCCATGGACATACTGCACAAATAAACAGATTAAGATCCATAAAATACTCTTTTCAGTGTCAGTAAATTCTGCAACAAATCTACCTGGTGCAAATATACCCTCTAGCTTAGATGTTATGGATGTTGTATTTTATGATAAAACTGTTTGGCATTTAGGCAGTGCTGGAGGAAAACCCACAATCGGCCATGTAGCAATGACATTATAATGAAACATTAAATTTCCTTCTTCATTTCTTAAAACAAATACAATTTTGCAACAGTGGCTTCCACTACAGGGAATGAAAGTTTTTGTACCCTAGGCCTAGTGAAGGTTGCATTCTCAGAATTCTAGATGCCATAAAGCCATAAATGTCTTCTCAAGCATAGTGACCTAGTGAGCCAATCAAGTATGCTCAGGTATATTCGGAACTCCCAAAGACATTAATAAATTAGACCTGCACAAGCACAGCCAGCTAACTGTTCTCTGAGGCTGGCTAGGAGTAATATATGAGCTGACCCAAGAGAGACTATTATGAGATCATTAAACCCTTACTGATATATAAGGTATGTACAGTTAAGGGCGTATAGAGTGGATTCACATGCGAAGCCTGGCCCGTACGTAGAAGGTAATGGCTATTACAGCTGGGATATGCTGCTAGCTCCCAGGATCGGAGACAGCTCCAATTTTAGCTTTTTAATGTTTTTTGTTTAGATGATACAGGGTGATCGCATCCACGGCATCTGAATGAATGAGTAATAGTGCAGTGCTCCATTCCTATGCTCAACTTCCTCACGTGACATGGTCATGGCAGCTGGGTAATGAAGATCTCAATGGCTGCCATTTTATTTCTTCTACTGCTATAGGCAAGGTAACAGGAAAGTTTTTAAAATATGTACAATTATGCCCCTATACTAAGGGTGACATGTATGAATGGGTTAGTTTCAGTTTTCTGGCATTAAATGCATCAAAAGTGAGTGTTTTTTTCCTATGTATGGTGTGTCATTCTGGCATGTTTGGAACACTGTGCACTAGACCCGACCCGTTGAAATGCACCAAACTTGTGTGGGCGTTATTGAAGCGTGCTGCACCACATTCGTTATATTAGACACATTTATGAATGTGGGACAGCAAAACGAGGTGTATAACTGTTCGAACAGCCAAAAGATTTAAATGTGGTCTGTCTGAGCCTGAGGAGTCGTAATGGAACTAGATTTGCCATTACACCAGTAAAATAGTAAAAAGTAATTTATGATAATTATCAAACTATAGAAAATAAAATTACCAACATTTAATAAGAAATTATATCATATAAATAAAAATAAAATTATATAACATCCCAAAAATATAAAATTATCTCCAATAAAATGTATTTAAAATTAATATAATCTAAAATTAATTTTAAATTAAATAATATAAATTAATGAAACCCATACATACAACATCTGCCATAAATCCCATTCTCAATTAACTCTTTTAGCATCCACTATCGAATTCTGGCATTCATTAATTCATTCATACACATTTGGTGCATTACTAATGCGCCAAAGTATCATGGCGGCCAAACATATACGCTTGGCGCCTCGAGCGCCATTTATGAGTGCATATTCACTGTTTTCATATATTCAGGTGCATTATACACTGAAAAAGAAGCAAAAAATTGTGTTGAGGCACCAAGTTTCATACAAGTACTAGGCAAAAAAAAAGTTTTGAAAATTAAAATGCTGCATCTTTAAAAAAAAAGAAAAGAAAAAGTTTTTTCTTTTTAAATAATAAGTTAAACTCTACACATTTAAGATCACTGAAATTGTACCGGCTTGCTAAAAACAGATAATATGTAATTTATATCGAACAGGGAACGGAATAAAAATGAAACTCCCCACAAAAGGAACAACTCTTGGAAGGTGGGAAGGGAAAAACAAACGCGACATAAAAAATTCTCCAGCATTAAGTGATGAAGTAAAATACACTCATTGAAAAAAAAATAAAAATAACACACCAAGAAAGAGTTGTTGGAATCAAATGAAACTTTGAATATGTGATTTTAATAATGATATATGTCAGTGATTACAACATTAGATTGAAAGTTTATCACTGTTTGAGATGTGTTTACAGTTTGTTTTCTCAATAAACATGTTTAAAGAATAAGTTTATCAGGGAGAACTGTACAATTGAAGGAGGCTCTAGTACCCTGTTGGCCGCCCCTATTCTGAATACTAAACTGCAGCTCATGTCCAGGGACAAGTGCAGGTGGATGGCAACCTAAAATAGGATGAATTTGAGCCTCTTATACAGTATCTCACAAAAGTGAGTACATTCCTCCCATTTTTGTAAATATTGTATCTTATCTTTTCATGGGACAACACTGAAGATATGACACTTTGATACAATGTATAAAAGAGTAAATTTGTTGTGCCCTCAACAAACAGCCGTCAATGTCTAAACCTCTGGCAACGATTTAGGATTTTTAGCAACGAGCACTGGTTGCATGTAGAGTAATATAATGTACAGGCCAAAACAACAAATCCTTGTATTCACCTATATGTCCAAACTTGCCCTTGTCTGCTGCTGTAAATATTTAGCTAGACAGAAACTTGAAAGTCGCCACTCTTGTTATCGCTATTCTAAACACATAAAATCTTTTGTATGGTTTTTAAGCATAATATATTGAACTCTCTGAACATCTATCCTTTAAATGGGTTACGCGTGCTGCCCTTTTTCTTATGTTTCTTTTTCCTTTTT
Organism: Phyllomedusa bahiana; assembly: GCA_025379985.1. Taxonomy (NCBI): domain Eukaryota; kingdom Metazoa; phylum Chordata; class Amphibia; order Anura; family Hylidae; genus Phyllomedusa; species Phyllomedusa bahiana. The sequence continues at coordinate 58,780 of JAODAL010017084.1, forward strand.
CAAAGGCATTTTCAGTTAGAACCATTAGTGTGTAAAAAAAATTTGATGTTCTTATTGAGCCAAATGTCATTAAAATGGCATTTTAGAAATTATCATATTTTCAGTTTATTCAGCATTCTCCTCCAGAAAATGGGCACATTCTTTGCAAAATCATCATAGATCACTTTTTTATTACAATACATGTGGTGCCATTGTCCAAGCCTCATTACATTATGGAAATAATGAAACCCTTATGAGGAATTCTGAAGAATATAATTGTTTTCAATGAAACAAACTATAGATATGTTCACTGTTACACCATTATAATTAGTTGTCCTGTAGTGCCACTTATATTAAAGCATTCTTTTTTGAATTATATATAGATATATTGGATGCAAAGATGAAATAAATACATTTAGAATTAGTTTTATATTAGTTTCTGTACTTTTTATCTGCAAATAATAACTTGAAATTGTTGAAAATATGAAATTATGTAACTAGACACTTTACAATATATGCTCTTCAGCACTGAAATTGCAATATCAAGAAGGAAAAAGCTCATAAGTGTGGAAATTGTTGGGTCAATAGACATGTTAATGATGTGCAAATATTAAAACAATGAAATCGAAACACTCTAAATTTCCTTGATTTCTTCAGTATCGAGTATGAGCGCCACATGCAGAAATACACACACTTACAAGCTTTGACATGCAGTCAGTGAGGTTATTAATGGTTGTATGAGAAATGATATGCCACATTGAATGCACTTGGGCATGCAAATCATCAATTTTGGCTGTTGGCAGGTCCTTATGCAATTGCCGACCAATGACATTTTAGATGTGCATGATAGGAAACTAAGTCCAGAGATGCTGAAGGCCATCATAGCACATTTTGGCCACCATGGCTGCTCAAAATAGCATGAGTAACATGTCACTTTGTGTTGTCTTGTGGAAAAACAGCTCCTGGGACACTTTTGAAAAAAAGAAATACCACTGGTTCCATGACCAAATCAAGGTATGGGTAACCTTTTTGTACCTAAAATGAAAACTAGAGGGGTCCAGCTACCATACATTATGCATCACACACCATAATATCAGGAGACATTCCCTTGTGAAGGATTCTTCATGATGCTGCCCACATGGTCTTTAGGTTAAGGTCCAGCTATCAATACATATGCGATTGAGGAGAGGACAGTAGAGGACAGACCTCCATTCCAGCTTTGGTTGCTTTCTTGCTGTGTATTGTGATAGTTTTTGAGAGATTAGTGGCATGAGGTCAGTGGAACAACTGTAACTGAGTGTCTGGCTTGTAGCCGAATAATATTCAAATGCTTTCTGAAGGTTTGTGTCAACACTGTTTGCCATCCTAGGCTTGGGATGTGATGTCCTATTATACTTGCAGTACAGAACAAATTGCACCATTCTTCCAATCCACAAACCTTTCAGTAACCAGAAGTTTATATACACTATATAAAAAGACACATATGTATGTTCTCACTATTTGACATGAAATCAGAATAAACCTTACCCGTTTTAGGTCAACTAGGATTACAAAAATTATTAATATTTGCCAAATTCCAGAATAATGAGAGAGATAAAATTTTGAGACATTTTTATTACTTTTTGCAAACTCAAAAGTTCACATACACTAGGATTACTATGCCTTTAAATAATTTGGCAACCCATATGATGATGTAATGTCTTTGGAAGCTTCTGAGTTAGGGGTACACCTGTGGATGTATTTTTTAATGCACTTCAGAAACACACTGCTTCTCTGTGTTACATTATGGGAAGGTCTAAAGAAATCAGCCAAGATATTAGAAAGAGAATTGTGAACTTGCACAAGTCTGGTTCATCCTTGGGTGCAATTTCCAGATACCTGAAGGTGCCTCGTTCATCTGTGCAAACAATTATACACAAATACAAACAAGATGGGAATGTCCAGCCATCATACCGCTCAGGAAGGAGATGGGTTCTGTGTCTCGGAGATGAACGTACTTTGGTACAACACGTGCATATCAACCCAAGAACAAAAGCAAAAGACTTTGTAAAGATGCTGGCAGAAGCTGGTAAAATTGAGTCATTATCGAGTACTGTATCAACATGTGCTGAAAGTCCACTCTGCCAGGATGAAACCATTACTTGAAGAGTAACATATAAAAGCCAGATTAATGTCTGCAAATGCATATAGAAACAAAGATGTACATTTCTGGAGACATGTCCAGTGGTCTGATGAAACTAAAATTGAACTGTTTGGCCATAATGGCCATCATCGTTTGGATGAAAAAAGGAGAATCTTGGAAGCCTAATAACACCATCCCAACTGTGAAACACGAGAGTGGTAGCATCATGATGTAGGATTGTTTTGCTGCAGGAGGGACTGGTGCACTTCACAAAATAAATGGCAGCATGAGGAAAGAAGATTATGTGGCAATACTGAAGCAGCATCTTAAGACATCAACCAGGAAGTTAAAGCTCGGGTGGAAATGGGTCTTCCAAATGGACAATGACCTGAAGCATACTGCCAAACTGGTTACAAAGTAACTTAAGGATAACCAAGTCAATGTTTTGGAGTGGCCATCACAAAGCCCTGACCTCAATACTATTGAATATTCTGCCATATACTGCTATTCTAGGAGTGTTGGTGATAAAGTAAAAACCTTGTATGGGTAAAAAGAATCTAAAACAAATAAAGATATTATTAAGTTTTGCAATGTCATGCCATACCATACCTTCCAAAAGTTGTGCTACAACAGGTTGACAGCTAGAAAGCCAATGGTCTGGAAGGCTGTAATTGCTTTACATTGAGACTTCTTTGATGAAAGCATGGTGTACTAAATTGTTCATTTTAAGCAGAAATAATTATTCTTAGTCTAATTATTGTCTTGAATATATTTTTTCATATTATAATAACTTTGCAACCTTTGAACTTTTTTTTGTAAAGCAAGATATGAATTTACATTGCAATTACACATTTATACATGTTTATAAAGCCAACAAAATTATTTTCTTGGTTGGAGCAGAAAGGCTCCTGAATTATCAACTACTGTCTTAACAATAAGTGCTACACAATTAAACAGTCACTGACAATAAGACTTCTTTCCTGTAGGTATTACAGAATACTGTTGTAACAAAGAAATTTTACACTGCTGGAAATAAATGGCAGGAAGAATTTAACATTTATGTGGCAAGTTATTATTTCAAACAAATGCAGAAATAGATGTTGTTTTTCAAGCATAGTTTATAACATTCACACCAGTTGTAGCAGCCTTCAGAAGTGATGCATGAACCTTGCAATATGTGAACATATGCTGCTCAAGGTCACTACTAAAATAGAAGACTTGTTTAAATTGCTGAAATAAGTTTAGCAAACTGACACATAAGTCTTTTGTGTGTTCTTTTGAGAAATAGACATTACAAATAAGAGTACCATAGGCTGTACTCATTTGATTTTTTATGGATTTTGCTAACATCACCCTCTTTGAACCCACCCAATGAGAATGTTGTGGGAGTTCATCATTCAGCTTTACAGAACACGTACCTGTCAATGTTTAATGACATCATTTTTGCCTACACAGGAAAAAGGACATGAGTCATTTGTGAAATAACCCTAAACAAATGAGAAGCCCTGACACCAAAAGATACTCTCTTTAATTTTAGATGAGGCTTTCTATCTTCATTTTTTACTGTTAACGGCATATCTCAATTAAACAACCCTTATCCATGTTTTCCTAACAGGGCATATGGACATCACAAAGGGGATTTCTTATCAAAGAACTACTCTTATTCTTTGCTAAGAATGACCAACTCATGTATTATATGGTAGACTATCCATTTGATTGTACAACTAATGCAATTTCCGCTGCTTAGCTGTATTTAGAACTCCCACTGATTTTAATGGGAAAATTCTGACTACCTTATCGTTAAAAACAGAGAGACTTTGAGGCTCATTCTCGAGATAGATACAGGTTCTAGGTGCCGGACCCGCACCTGTCAGACATAGATGGTATATCCTAGCGATATATCATCATTATCTATAGTGAGACAACCCTTAACTTGTTAGGGAAGCTTGGTAAAACACCATTGACTATACATATATTTATTAATGTATTCATTTATATAGCCTTGACATATTCTTTTGTCATCACTCACAGTGGTCCCTGTCCCCATTGGGACTCTCAATTTAAATTAAACAGTAACTTAACTGTACTTTTTTAGAGTGTGGGAGGAAGTTGTAAGTTTACAGAGCTAACCATGGTGCCAGTATGGTCAGTTGATTATAATAATTCCACCCACATAAGTTAATTGACAGTCCTCTTTGTACACACTGATGAAGGCAAAACTATCAATCACCCTGTGTGGGTGGGGTAATCAGGACTCCCACCTGTCTTTTCTAGGAGTCCTGTCAGAATTATAAGTTGTATAACACAAAAAGACCGTTTTTTCTCCATGTCTGTTTGCTAGCCTTGAACATAGGAAAAATTCACAGAATCCACTGAAAACCCCAGCGGCAGGGAAAAAAATCCAGAAAAAAACAAAATTCACAGAAAAAAGAAACTCACTGAAAGGGCCATAGTAAAATATTGCTTTTAATAAATCATTTAAAATATCTATTAGCAATACTAACATTCCACGCTAAATTCAGTGATACCATGCTTAAACTGTTACTCTGAACAGTTAAAGGGGATTTGCCACCAGACCAAGTACTGACCTCTGTTCAGTATGAGAGCAAGATGTCAACAAATCACGCTGAGTCATGAAGCTGCAGTGGAGAGAGGGAGAGGGGAGGGGGGAGTGAGGAATCCAAAGGGAGTGTCTCAAAACTTAAGTGAACTAATAAACAGTACAACAGTGGATTCAATACAGCAAGACAAAGAGCCTCAGACGGCACTGTCAGGAGAAACCTTATCTGCTAAGCAGCTAATGTAATGTAAACAAATCACGCAGCAAGACACAGAGACACACACAGCCAGAGCACAGAGCCTGCATAACGGATCCTGTGACATGTTCACTCAAATAATCAAACTATAACTTGTGAATTCTGTATACAAAAGAGAACACCTATTCTAAACAGCAGATTGAAAGCTTCTTCATCAGATAAAGCAGGGATCTAATAACACTACAGCTAGTTATTCTGTATACAAAAGAAAACATATTGCTACCCGGAGCCTTAAAAGACCATTCATTCTGCCTGTCATCAGATAAGAAGTGATTCACGCAAGCGCGGCCTTTCAGCTCCTGGGTCGTGACTAGGGGAAGCTTTGTGGTAACCAAGGGGGGTTGAGAAATGCTGTAGCTCTCAGAGTTTTCACTTTTTTTAATCACATATATTTAGAAAAGTGATTAAATACCCATTTTGGAGGTTCCCACGTCAACATTACATGGTGGCAAAACCCCTTTAAGGTTCTGAAATTCAAACCTTCTACTTCTGTCTCTAAGACAGTTCTTGCACTGCACCAGTTCTCTGAAAATTGTTACCTTACCAATCAGATTAATTCCTAACATTCTCCAAAATTACATTTTTCAATGAAACATGTAACTATTTTTCATTCATCAATTATAATAATTTATTAAATCATTTTTTTTAAATTAGGTAACTTTTTTCAGATTGTATTTCTTTTATCTTTTATTTATGTTACAGGGGCAGACATCTTCTGTAGAGCTGTTGTTCCAAGATGAAATGACAATTCTATAGATTGCTATACAGGGACACTGTGCATAAGAGAATGGACATTAGATACCAGGGTCATGACGATGGGTAGGTGAAGGTAGGCGACCGCCTAATGCACCGCTTCATCCCCGGTAGAAAAGGGGGAGCAAAGAGGTATGCAGTGGGCTGAATTTTCCACTGGGGGCACTAAATGCCTTATTTGCCCAGGACACAAGAAATTATATACCATTTTTATTATTTTCAGCAGACATTTTATTTTTATGTTGTGCAATAATATGCTTGTACTCCTAATCTTTAAGGGAAAAAAGGTTGGGAGAGTATCAACAATTAAGCACATACAAAATTGCATCTGTTTTGCTGGAATTGTTGTTTAAAAAAGTATAACTCAATTGTGCAGTGAGGCATGTTGTGAACAGAGATTTTGGCCAAACAATGGGGCTGTCATCTGTAATTGTCATTTCTCCATCCAAAGATCAGAAGGTAATTCTAATATTTATAGCAATATTCTTCCCTAAATACATGGTTTAATTAATATAATTTTCTGACATTCCATTTATGGGGATTTTCACATTACATTTGTGATGTGGATTTAAACTGTACACTCGAAAAGTTCTTACTTTAGATTCCAAATGTGTTCTTGTGACGTATGCCATACATTGACATTCATCATTAGTAGAGACCCATTGTAAAATAAAATATACATTTTTTACAATAAGTGGTCATTTCATGTTTCTTGGCAGCCAAAATGTGCCACAATATTGATTTAACGGATGCCTGTGACAGATGCCATACAGTGCCATCTATCACCATAGGCTCTCTGAGTAAAAAAATGTATATACTTATTTCAGTATACTCATTTTACTAAAGCATAGTCTACTACTCTGTTTTTTTGGTATATTGACGAACTATATACTGGCCCAACAGAGTGATAAAGACACTAGGTGGTTTAACTTAATGGATTAATTTAGCTTTTCTGCTTGTTTGATCTGTTATCTCCCATTTTATTGCAAAAAAAATGGTTGTATAAAAACCATCAAAAGGATTTGTGTATTTTTGTTGTTGACCAATGGTAAGATCCTTAGGTGCTATTAGCATAGAGATCCAGAAAACCCAAATAGAATAATAGACATTCTATGGCACAACATTTTCTGGTCCAAGGGCCCCATTTTCACATTGCACTTTTTCCAGGGCAAGTAAATTTTAGAGGTGTATTCCCCATATAAGACCTTGATGGCCTTTTAATTGTTAATGCCAAAAATGGCTAAAATGTAATGATTCCACTTAAGGGATGGACAGAGATCAGAATGGGGGTTCCCTGCTCAATACTCCAGAAAGAGGATATGAGTAGGGATGAGCGATACTATAGACAAAAGTTGAAATTGACACGGTTTTTACATTTATCGGTGTTTCGCGATGATGCGATAGTTTACTTGAGTATCATAACGATAATCGTTATCACGTTTACAATCGCACCTTTTTCAGCGCTTCCTGTAATTTTGGTGGCCAGCCAATCAGCGAAGAGCATGGAGCATAGTGAGCTGGGTGTACGACGTCATGATTGAGCGGTGTATGTATCTCATTGGCTGCAAAAATCACACTACCTCGTTTTATGTATGCGACTCCATTTCCTGTTCAGCCTCATTTCTCACTGATCTCACTACAGAGCAACACGTCACACTGCCTGTCCCAATAGCTGTTGTCACAGCTCAGAAAGCCGGTCTTCTTTTATACAGAAAACCATCCTTCTAGTTGTTAAGCTTAGGATATAGTTAGATTAGAGAATTCAAGTTCTGATTTAGTTAGAGAGAGACATGTAAAGAAATCTAGTGCTGTGTGCAGCCTAGGGGGGTGCGGGCGGTGGGGGGGATGTCGGAAAGGAGGGTTGATGACGTGCAGCCTAGTCTCCCCTGTCCTGAACTCACATGGAAATAGCAACTTTTTTAACACATGGACTGAAGGAAGAACACTGTTGATTTGGTGTTATGGTTCTTTCACCAGACTGCATTTCTCAGATATTTGATAGAAACAATTCTGTTTCTAATCCTAGTTGGCCATTGGAAATTAGAGGGATTTAAGAATACCTGCGATTTGCCGTCTTTGCAGTACAGTTTCTCAATAAGAGACTGTGAAAAAGTCTTCTATACCTTTTAAATTTTTATCTTTCTGAACATGGAGCGACGTACAGGTGGTAAGCAAGCAAAGAATGGTGTAGGACATGGAGCTAGAGGTACGAGAGAAGGTGCTCCTTCCACTGCTGTGGATAACACGCAAGCCAGCACATCATGAGTTGCAGGACCGTCAGGCCTGTCATCGCTGAGTCAGTTCCCTGTGAATCTCAGTAACGTCGTCAATCTGTTCTTCAGTGGTTAATGCAAACTGCATCCTTTGGTTTTACCTCCTCGTCCTCCCAGTCATGACCACAAATGTCTTCATCATCATCATCAGCATTTGTCCAACCTGAAGCGAAAGCAGGCCAAATGTCAACTTGTGTACCCACCACTGTGGAAAATCCGTTTTCTGAAGACCTCTTTGATGACACAATTCGGTGGGGGTCAGAAGGCATTTCAAAATATCAAGAGACCAAAGAGAATGATTTTGTCTGCTCTGACACCCAATCGCTGATGCCATCAGAGGAGAAGGAAGCTGGTCAGTTGGAACAAACCCTGAGCGGTCGGCAACGCTTTGCAGTGCCTGTGGCTTGTAGCCCACAGCTGCAGGATGCAGAATGTCAGGACAAGAAAGTCATCTGTGATAATGATGATGATGATGATGATTACATTACGGATCCAACGTGGTCTTTTCAGCAGAATTTGCTTGCGAGCGCTTCATCACTGGACGAGGAGGAAGATGATTTGGCAGTGTCAGTACGGGTCCGGCCTCAAAAAGGGAGAGGGCGGTCGCACAAGTCCTCTGAGATTATTCTGCCAGCCATGATCAACAGTGGCAGCGGAAACACCGCTCCTCGCTTATCGCCATCGAAAAGGTCCAGGACCTCTGAGGCCTGGGCCTTTTTCGATCAAGCCTCAGATTCACCCAGCGACGTCATATGCCGGATTTTCCATAAACGCATCAGTAGAGGGAGGAATCTAAAGTGTTTAACCACCACCCACATGACTAGTCACATGCCACGAATGCATGAATTGACATGGAGGGAACACTTGGTGAAAAAAGGCTACCCCGATCCTGGGCTTCCAACCACTGTCACACCCTCTGTCTCCGGATCCTCCTCTGTCACTTCCAAGACCAAGCGTTCCTTTGCTGCTCATGTCCCTCAGCGTCATGAGCAAAGATCAGCCTCTGCTTCAGCCTCCACTATCGCCCGAGTACCACCAGCACCACCAGAGACATAGCCTTCCCCTTCTCCTTCCTTTTAATCTGTGGGTCATGCAGGTTTGAGGGTCATGCTGTGGTACAGGACAGGTATAGTCAGTGTCCAGTTCAACTGAAATGGTGATTTAAAGACTACTTTCTTCCGGCACTTTTTAATCTGTGGGTCATGTGGGTTTTGGAGTCATGCTGCGGGTTCAGGACAGGGATAGTCAATGTCCAGTTCAACTAAAATGGTGGTTCAAAGACTACTTTCTTCCGGCACTTTTTTTTGTGTGGGTCTTGCTGGTTTGTGTGTCCTGCTGTGGTACAGTACAGGAATACTCACTGTCAAGTTCAACTAAAATGGATGTTCATAGAATTCTTTCTTCCGGCACTTTGTGATCTGTGGGTCATGCAGGTTTGAGGGTCATGCTGTGGTCCAGGACATGGATAGTCAATGTCCACTTCACTAAAATACTGGTTCAAATAATACTTTCTTCCGGCACTTTTTAATCTGAGGGTCCATAAGGGCATCTGTGTGGATTTTGGGGTCATGCTGCATTAAAGGACACGTATAGTCAATGTCCATTTCACTAAAATAGTGGTTAAAATACTTGTTTCTTCCAGCACTTTTTATTCTGAGGGTCCATCAAGGACATCTTTTCTGGTTTTGTGGTCATGCCGCTGTAAAAGAAACCTATAGTAAAGGTCTTATCGATAAAAGCGTATTTCCCACGCTTCAAGGCCATCAAAATGAACAGCGGTTCCTGGGTGTCCACCCTCCTTGATCCACGTTCCAAATCAAAAGTGAGCAATTTCGTTCCACCCACACAAATTGACTGTAGAATGCAGTCACAGAGACAGGGCTCGTTGACCAACTGGACCCCCTATGGCCCTTCCAGCTGAACTTCCGTGTTCCCGGTTGGCACGTTCTTGCTGCCACCACATATGTGACGAGATGTTGGTGAAAAAAGTGATAGGGGTCTCCTGCCAGTTCTATGTGCCATTTCCAATACCGGTGTCTTGTTTTGTGTGAAAGGGGCCCCGTTTGAAGCTGCTACCGCTGTACCTGCTGTGGTTACGCCTTCCTCATGTTTTCGGTTAACCATTGAACATAATAAATTATTTTAGCATATGAATTTTTTCTGTGACTTTTATAGCCTAATTGTCTTGACTAAGATGTAGCACGTATCCAATTTACTGTTGTGGATGTTAATTCCAGCTTCTCCTCACCTGTTTGGGTGTAAGAATGAAGCTGTTGTTCCTCTCCCATAGACTTTAATGGTCATCGGCGATAATCGACTATCGACATGATAATTGCCGACTCGATAACGATGAAACAATGAAAGTGAGGTTCAATGAGGAAATGTGTGACAATATTTTATGTTTGAAGGTAATGGATGAGGCGTCACATTAGATTATTAATATTATGATTAATATTTATTTTAGAGAGCCATTAATTCCAGGGTGCTGTACTACCAAGGGGTTCAAGTACATAATATGAAACATGTGACACACTGATACGGAAGGAGAGAGGACATTGCTCACAAGAACAGTTAGAACAACCAGACCAAGTTAAAGCCAGACTTGTCATATTGGCGCTAGAATAGGCCTGTATTTATGAATTGCATAAGAACAGATTCATACACTTTGATGCATTCTACACTACGTTAAAGCGATTTAGTACTGGCTTGTCAGTGCCGGGATTCATACATGTCACCCAAAGTCAAGAAAGGAGCGGACCCAGGAAATATTTTTCAGGTGGAGGTGGCAGGATCTGGTCAGGGCGTGGATGTGTGATTTGAAGAACAGAGCAGAGTCAAGGATTATCCCAAGGTAGCAGACTTGTGGGACTGGGGAGAGTGAGGAGCCATTGACTGTGCTGTGACGTGTACTGTTTATATATATATATATATATATATATATAGGCACTCACATGCCTTCAGCCGCCATCTTGGCTCAGCCCGGGGGTCATTCAGCTCTGGGATCACTGTTTTTCGTAAACAGGCTGGCACTCCAATATATGGCACTCCGACACCAGGCGTCAGTTTTATACTGGCTGCAGCCAGCTTTGTTCAGGCTCAGGATAAACGTACAGCAAAGTAAACAAACATACAAACAAAACCTCGGCCGTCTACCCACTACCTAAACGCATTTAGTAGCGCACCCTCTCTACCATTGGCCTCGACCTGTCACCGAGCACCATACACACTTTCCCCAAACTGGGGTCAGACTTTACTCCAAGTCTCTGTGGGGGCAAGAGCCTCTCTCCAGCTCCTCTGCTCACTCCAGCTCCTCTGCCCCCTTAACACCTGCAGGCTAAGGGCTTTTATAGCCGTCCAGCAACTGAACCAAAACATGCCCTGGAACGTGGAGTTGGCCTCCCACCCAGCGATATGACCGTCCCAGAAAAGGCAACCCATCACTAGCCGCATAGCAGCCATACTAACAACATGCGTCAGTAACCTGGGGTTACTGACGCTAACTGGTTACCTTCCCCCACCAAAACCAGGTTTTCGGTATATATATTGTCCTTTGGTAGAACTTTCAACACGGGGCATGGTGACACCGGGTTCCTTTAAGTCTGGCCCCCACCAGCTTTATTGCTTTAGCATAGCACACAGCATACAGAAATAAATACAAACAAAAACCCTGGCCGCCAGGCTACTAACTGCACATGCAGATTCCCTCTCAATATGGGGTCTGGACCTAATGTCCAGTCGGAACAAACAGTCCCACCAGCCTCCACTGGTTAGCTTCCAGAGGTCAGCCACCTGTTAGCCTCTGGGGCAAGAGCTTCTCCACAACTCTTCGTCACTCCACTTCCAGGAAGCGAACCACAACCCCTGTATACCTGCAGGCCCAGGCCTTTAATAGGAATCCGAAGCCCTGTCCAAAACCTGGTCTGGAACATGGGGAGTAGACACCCACCTGACACGTTGTCTACTCCTGATAAGAGCCGACCCAGAACAAACCAAATAAACATCTGCCAACCACTTAGTGTGGCTGACAATACATATGGCTGGCTCCTATCCTACCAAGGCCAGGTCTCCTTGGTGGCATGTTGCTTATACATCTCCGGTATAACTCCACCTAGTGGAAGAAACAGGCAACTACCTGTAGTCGCTCTGCCACAATATAGATATATATATTTATCTCTTTTTTTTTCTCTTACAGTACATAGAACCTAATGTGTATCCAGTTTATTTTTTTTAATTTGTGTAATATTTTGATATGAGATAATCTCTGCAATATTTTCTCTGTAATCCAGTTTTCTTTAATTTACTTACTACTGTCTTAGTGCACCACTGCTCATGTCTATATAAATGCAATACACAGGTGATTACTTTTGTGATAATTCTTTTTTTCTTTCCAAGTTTTCATGAAATCACATATGACAAGATGGGATTATGCCATATGTACTGCATTATGTAATGTACTATTCTGCTGAATTGTTATTTAGTCACACTACAGGTTAATCAGATAGTGAAGCGCTAAAGTGTACATATTGTGTACAATCATGTAGTAACATCAAAGCTGGATTATTGAAGCAATGAAAGGATCATGTTACATAGTGGTGTAAGCTTAAAATCTAGGCTGCTTAGAGCTATTTCACCCGTGCTGGCTGTGTTCCTGCACCCAATGACATGTCACCACTGCAGAGCAGATTTTACATTAAAACCACTGGTGTGAAACAATTTTTCTGGGCAAAGATACTCAGGGTTATATACAGCATGTCACTCAATTTGCTGTCATAGTTCTTGACAACATGTGCTTAAAATAACATTTTGTGGTAAGATGTCTTACAGCTTTTTATGTATTACAAATGCACATGATGGAATCATATTCGTTTTAGGTCCAGCTATCCATACACTCCTGAACACTGAAATTGCAACACCAAGAAGAAAAAGTCTGAATTATGTAAATCACAGGACCAATAGACATGTAAATGATATGCAAATTGAAAGAAAATGGAAATAAAGGGTGACATGTATGTATTTTGGCGCCCAGACGACATTTTTATTGCACGGATTAGTAGCGTAGAATGCGCCTGAATTTATTAACCTGTTCTACTGCAGGTAATTGATTTAGAGCTTTCTAGCTCCGAAGTGAAAATTCAGGGTCAGGTAAATCACTTTTCACTTGGTCTGCCTGTTCCAGCAGTAATGCACCCGGTTTTGCCATCCTCCCATCATAAATGTGTAGATTCGTATGATTGTGGTGCGACACGACTCCAGAACACCCCTTGATCTCAGGCGCATTACAAAGTTCCGCAGGCACCCGATAATGAACCTAGTTGCACTTACATGCTTTGCCATGCTATAAGTGAGGTTATTAATTGTTGTCTGAGGAATGTTATGCCATGTTGAATGCAGCTGGACACACAGATCATCAAGATTGACTGCTGGCTGCTTCCTTTGCTTTGCTTGATAGGAGAAAAGTCTGGAAAGTCTAAAAAGGTGCATTACACATAGTAACAACGATACGCTATGCGCCTCCATAACACAAGCGCCTATCGAGGCGCATTACACTAGTAATAATATGTTATGCGACTCTGTTACACAATGCGCCTTGATAGGTGCATTACATATACTACCAATGATACACTATGTACCGTGATTTGCGCAATGTGCCCTTTTAGGTGCTTTACTATGCAAGATATAGCTAACGCCAGATTTTTTGAGGATCGGACTTTAAATTGATTTAATGTGCCTAAAAACTGCCGCGGTGCCACCAATTTTCAGACATGTCGCCCTAAAAGGCTCAATATACCATACATTGGGTGTCCTAACATTGTAATTTCAAGAGTAGGACCAGTGTGACATTCCCTTGTGGAGACCATCAACTGGATATCTGGATTGTAGTCCAATGTCATGTAAATACCTTCTGATAATTTGTGACAACATGGTTGGCCTACCTAAGCTTTGGATGTCACATTTAATTTTACCTGAAGTACAAAATGGATCACTATGCACCATTCTTTCAGTAGTGCAATCCATCCGTATAGGAGTTTGCCTCCATGTACCTTTTACTATCATTCCAATTCATTACTGTTCTCCCAACCACCGGGACATGTAACATTCAGTTCAGATCTGACATCTCTAGCCATCTCATAGAGAGTGATAAACCCAGGTCTCTCTTTATCTGTTTTTTGTGGTTTCTTGTGATTTAAATCTGGCTTTTGCCCCTCTCACACACCACAGATTAGAGCTGGGTGTTTAAAATTTGAAGATCTCAGTGCCAGCTGATAATTCATTAATTTGTATAACCTTACAGCTTGTTCTTCTCGGTGTTGCAATTTCAACATTGAGGAATGCATATGAAAACTCTACCCTTCTATCACAATATTTTTTGTATTTAAACCTGTGTAAATTTGGTGGTAAGGATGGATGTGTCAGTACTTATAGTTGAAAGTATCTAATTTTAATGTTTGTAAGCCATCTTTATATTAATTTTCTGATGCAAATAAATAACAAATCTGATCAAAATAAGCTAAAACCGGTTTTAAATATTAGAAAAAACAATTTAAATCTAAAATTTTTAGTAAATGTTTTATTTTTTGTCTTTTTTTTGTGAAAAACATTCTTTTTCAATATTCAAAAGAAAAAGTATCCGGCAAACAACATGGCAGGGGGTAGTGAATAAGACTCAAATACGAGCAATAGCTATTTACATATAACATACAAATGGTAAATAACCAACATATAATTTAAAAACACCAAAAAAATATTCATATATAGCACATATTTAGATGAGTATTCATATAATAAGTCATGTTTTACATTAAGACCCTCTGGTTGTCGAGTATGCAGCTTAAAAATCCATTGGACTTCTCTCATTAATAACTTTCTTTTTAAATCACCACCTCTTGCGGACTGAATAACTTTCTCTATGCCAACAGCTCTTAAGCTAGATGTTTTGTGATCGGCCACCTCAATGCAATGTTTGGACACTGCCGACATAGTTGTGTTCCACGTAGGATTTTTTGCTTCAGATAAGTGCCTTCTTCTTTGAATTTTAAGATTATTTGTTGTGCATCCTACGCATTATAATTTGCAATCTATGCATGTTATTAAGTATACAACATTCTTTGAATTACAATTTATGTATTGATCTATGTTGTAACTTTTGCCCGTAACATATGAACTGAAGCTCAAGGTGTTAACCAAATAATTACAACAGGTGCAAATTTTGTGGCCACAGTGATACTTACCTTGTATTTGTAGCTACCCCGTAGTGTTGCCTTTAGAACTCGTAGTAAGCATGCTTGGAGATACTGTTATACCTATTGTTGACCACGCTTTGGAACAAAATTGATTCCATCAGAAAAAAATCCCACTTCGATTGTTATGTTTATATAAGATTGGTAGGTGTCTTTTTATTATTTTAACAATTTGGTTATATTGTAGTGAGTACGGATTAGAAAAAGTTACTCTGAATTGTTTTTTACTTTTAGCAGATGATGGTTTTAACAGTTGTTGACGCTTATGCTACGTACTTTATCCCTTGCTTCAATAATGGTTTGTTGATTGTATCCCCTTGTTATGTTATATAGATAACTGCTCTTGTATTTGATATTCTGCAGAGGATGTAGTGTTTCTCTTTGTTCTGATCAGTTCACCAACTGGTATGTTTTTAGTTATGTGTGGTGGGTGGCAGGAATAATCTAGAAGTAGAGAATTCCTCGCTGTGGCTTTACGATGATGTGATATAGTGATGATATTGTCCACTGCTGCTAGGGTGATGTCGAGAAAATCTATTTGTACTGGATGTTGTTTGTGTGTAAAATGCAAATTTATGGGATTAAACGTACAAAATCCATAATGGTGTTTTATGGTCCTTCCCATATTAGGAAGAGGTTGTCTATGAAACGACCATACCAATTGATATGGGAGGAAAAAATGTTTGAATCAGAAAATAAAACATCCTTTTCCCATAAGGCCATATACACATTACTCAATGAGGGCAAAATTTTCGCCCCCCATTGAGGCACCTTTTTGTTGCAGGTAGTACACTCCATGAAATAAGAAAAAAATATGAGTTAACCAAAACTCCACAGCAAGTTTGTTTGTTATATGTAAATAGCTATTGGGCAATGGGTATACACATGTCAATGGTGTATTAGAAAGGGTTAAGTAGTAAAGCCAGGTAACTCCCATAGTCTAACAATCTACATAAGGGAAGTATGTCAGAACATTACCTTCAGCACAATGAATAAAATTTGTTAAAATCGAAACGCGTCTGTGCATATTGCTCATATTTGAGTCTTATTCACTACCCCCTGCCATGTACTTTTTTATTATGTTTAAATAAAGAAGAATCTTTTGAAAGACTAAAAAGGCCAGCCATCTGATTTACTGCAAGAGTTGTTTGATGGATACTTTGTCTTTTGAAAACGGCTGTTGTTTGCCTAGTACAGAGCTATCTAGGTGTCTGAGCACTGCATCTATCTAGTCCATTGACTACAATACGTAAGTGAGCTGTTTGGTATTTTTTCTTGAACATTCTTTGTCAATAGTTACAGTCAGAGATGAGCGAATAGTTTTACCAAATCCACATTTCATTGATTGATAACTGGTTTACAGTTTGTTGTCCAACTTAATGCATATAATGGTGAATCTTTTTATAAAACTAAAGTCTCTGGGTATGGCAGGAACCAGAAGAAGCCTTTCAATCCCCGCCGCTTAACCCTGTGATTGCCACGGATGATCAAAGGGGATTCCCTTGCCCCTTCAGAGCTCCAGGATTCTCAATGCCTAGTGGAGCCTGGGGAATGTCAATACAGTTAGCCTTGGGCACCTAGAGTAGCGCCATTGTTACCTGCCTAGTAAGCTGCTATTAGGGCACAATGTGTGTTTCCCTGACAGCAGCCTGTGTGATCTGAAACAGAATATAATGTATTAGTATACTTCTATATGCTAATATGTTACATTCTGTGTCAGTATCACACAATATTTCAGAATGTAATTTATTAGCATATAGTATGGTATGGTAATACATTACTATATTACTAGACATGGGCGAATTGATTCTAACGAAGTGGACTTCGTTTAGAATTTCAGGAAAACTTCGGTTCTGAATGAAATCGAAGTTTGGGGTACTTCGGATGAACGAAGTGCGCTTTTCATTGATAAAATGGCTGCGAGCACATGGCGTTACATGGGGCAAAGCACCCTGGGAGGAAGAAGGGCATAGCCTGCATGACATTTGCAGAGATGAAGCCAATCAGAGACCGGCGGGATTCTGTGACGTCACCGCACTATATAAGTCCAGGCGCGATGCTGGGCGCTCACACTCCTCTCACTGTACAGACTAGGGAAGGTGCTGCTGCTGATTTTACAGCTGTGGTGACTCCAAGAAACCGTCATTTTCACCGCCAAAATATATAAATTTTTCCTGTAGCCTAATTCACAAGCAAAGGTTAATTACAATTTTATCTCTTGTTGTGTGGCGTAAAAAACACCGCATTGTAACACGCTACAAAGCTAGTAGTTTGTGGTGGCTCAATTCTTTGGCACAATTTACATCCAGGGGTTAATTAAGCATTGTTTTTCAGCTGTGGTGACTCCAAGAAACCGTCATTTTCACCGCCAAAATATATACATTTTTCCTGTAGACTAATTCACAAGCAAAGGTTAATTACAATTTTATCTCTTTTGTGTGGCGTAAAAAACACCGCATTGTAACACGCTACAAAGCTTTAAAAGTTTGTGGGTGGCTCAAAAACTTTGGCGCAATTTAAACCGGGGGGAAAATTAAGCATTTTTTTCATGTGGTGACTCAAAAACCGTCATTTTCACCCCCAAAATTTTACATTTTTTTCCCCTTCCTAATTTACAAGCAAAGGTTAATTACAAATTTTTTCTCTTGTTTGGGGGCGTAAAAAAAAACCCCATTGTAACACGTAAAAGTAGTAGTTTGTGGGGCTCAATTCTTTTTCGCAATTTACCCAAGGGGGGTTTTTTTTAAGCGGTTTTTTTCACTTTGGTGACTCCCCAAAAACCGTATTTTTAAACCCCCAAATATATACATTTTTTCCGTAGCCTAATTTACAAGCAAAAAGGTTAATTACATTTTTTTTCTCTTGGGTTTTGTGGCGTAAAAAAAAACGCTTGTAACACGCTACAAAAACTGTATTTGGGTGGTAATTCTTTTTGGCGCCCCTTTTCTCCCGGGGTTAATGAAAACGTTTTTTTTTCGTTGGTGACTCCCCAAAAAACAGTCATTTTCACCGCCAAAATTTATACATTTTTCCTTAAGCCTAATTCACAAGCAAAGGGTTTAATCATTTTTTTTTGTTGTTTGGGGGGTAAAAAAACACGCATTTTAAAAACGCTACAAAGTAATTTTTGTGGGGCTCAATTCTTTGGCGCAATTTAAAATCCCGGGGTTAATTAAGCATTTTTTTTTCAGCTGTGGTGACTCCAAGAAAGTATTTTTCCCCCAAAATATATACATTTTTCCTTAGTAATTTAAAGCAAAGGTTTTAAATTTAAAATTTTATTCTTGTTGTGTGGCTAAAAAAAACCCTTGTAAAACCCCTAAAAACTAGTTTTTTGTGGTGGCTCAATTCTTTGGCGCAATTTACATCCAAAGGTAACTAATTATTTTTCTGCAGTTTGCACCAGTAAAAGAAACTTTCTTTTTTTACCCCCAAGAAGAATTCTGTATATTAAAATTATATCCCAGGTTAATTTTTAAGCCCTTTACATTCAGTAAAATACCAAGTTTTTTAAAAGGCACAAAAAAGTCAATTTTTCTGGCCCTTTGTGGAGCGCGTTAATATCCGGGGGTTACCCAAGCATTTACTGGGTTATTTTTGCAAATACAGGGTGTTTTTTTATTTATATCAGATATCTTCATCAAACAGTGTCGACATTTTAGAACAAACGTATGTAAAAAGAGAGGTGGCAGGTCTGCACCTGCGAGTGGCAGTGTCACAAACATTCCTGGGAAAAAGGCCAGGTCGCAGCCCGCAGGGGACGTCGCCCGAGGGTTTTACTCGGTGAGGCCAAAACTGCCGCGTCATCTAGCGGCCGTGTGTTGTTCGCAACCCCCGGGTTCTTGATTGGTTGACTAGGTATCACTTCCTCCCAATGACATTGAAAACCCCAGCCGGGTCGGTGGAAACGTCAAACAAACCCTTAGTTTGGGATGGCCCCCGGGAGGGATCAGCGGGCCCCACCCGTCCTCAATCCGCCTCTGTCCCCCTTGTTCCCCCAGCCCGAGATATATGTGGTCTGGGTCAGCGCCAAATATATAGCGGGATGAACAATTTTAGGAGGGCAGTCAGCAGCTATTTGGCAGCAAAAAAAAATGGGGCAATATCCCCTGCTTTTTGCAGTAGGCCCCAAAGGATAGAGTTTTAGATGGGTGGGGGGTCATGTTGTGAGGGGTAAGCCTCGCAACCAAGACCCGGGGATGAAGACAGCGTGACGATTTAAACACAAAAAAGATGATGATGACCGACCGCACTTTGGGGGGCCGGGTGAGGCAAGGGTTTAAACATCGTCAGGGAAGGGGCGTCAGCTTGGGTCAGGCAGCGGCGCCCGCAAGTGGGTCGTGTGGCCGTAGTAGCAGGATGCGCGTGTGAGGTGGGAGCCAAGCGGCACGGGGTAAAAAACCCGCTTCCAGGTCCAAGAAGTAGCGGCAAGGGGTCGCGAGGCAGCGGCAGCGTATCATCAGTGCGGAGCGTTTGGGGGTAAAATCCGAACTCGGCGGGGTGGCGTTTTTTTAAATACCCAAGAGCCAATTTGGGTATATGTAAATCTGTAAGCAGAAAGTGAAGCAAGGCCAGGGAGCTAAAAGTTGGCACCACGGGGCCCCGCGCAAACAGCCGTCACATCCGGGGGCCTGGGGGAAAACGTGGCTCAGATTTGGGGGGTCCATCCTGCCGCCGCAGCAGCAGCAGCAGCAGCGCCCAGGGGGGACCTGCCATTGCAGCCAGTCAAGGCTCCACCCCCTTGCAGAAGGGAGCTGTTTTTTTTGACATCATTCCCCGTCCCGTGCTTTTCCCGTTCTCGTACTCATGGCGCCAGGAGTGTTCAGCGAGGCGTTTCAAAGAGGGGTTTTT